>PJEM01017111.1:0-23252 GCA_004023845.1 Helogale parvula | reverse complement strand
GCCGTCCCGATGAACAGCTGCAGTGTGAGCGGCTCATTCTCCAAGTAGCCGTGCAGCTGGCGAGAGAACACGGTCTGGGTCAAGCACCGAACAAGGCCCGCTCAGAGCCAGTGAGATCTGCACGAGCAGAGGCTGGTTCGGATGGAAACTGTGCAAGAGGTGCTAAGTCGCTCCCACACCCAGGCCCCCTCCTCCCAGCTGTTTGTGAGCACCGTCTACACTGGCCGGCATCTGCTGTGAGGACCGCGTGTGGCTTGCGCCACTGGAAACCCGGGCGAGGCCCAGCATTCTCAGAAACCCTTTCCCCTGACGAATTCACGCCCGCCGCCCGCAGGGCGGGGTCCTGTTCCTCGTCCACGACCCGACGGGACAGCACGTTATGCACCGCTGACGCCGAGTGACCCGCCCACGGGAACGCCAGGGAGGCCAGTGCCACCGACCCCGCACGCTTCTCAGGCGGCTTCTCCGAGAAGCTCCGGGAAGGACGGCCTGCGGCAGACGCGGGTCCTCGCTGCCTGCCCACGGGGCACAGCGTGGGAGCCGCACGGCAGGGGAGTGTGCCGAGCACCGGTTGCAGGACAGCCCGGAGAGGGCCCGATGAGGGGGCCTGAGGGCACCCGCGACACTATGACAGGGCCACCGTGACATCACCTCACCCACCCTAAAGACCTGCACAGGCCCAGAGGAAGGGGCAGAAGAGGCGGCCGTCGGCGGGGGGCGGGGCTTCCGGGGGCGGGGCTTCCTGGGGACAAAGCGTCTGGAGGGGCGGGGCGTCCGGAGGGCGGGGCATCCAGGGGGGAAGGAGGCCTTCAGAACCAGCCCCCAAGCTCCGTGCTGGCTCCAGCCTACTGTGTGCGTGTCTTTCACGTTGCTTTCGTTGTGCCGACTGGACAACGATGGACGCCGGGAACAGGGGCAGCAGCCTGGACGCTGGTCCGACAGGGGCAACGAGGTTGGTCCTCGAAGTCTCTCCGGGCGCAGCTGCGGCTTCAGGGGCGACACAGGCAACTGCTTGTTTTAATTTTCATGGATTCTTCAGTGGACCAGGCGCTGGCCCGCAAGACACCATCGGACATAAAAGGCCCCCGGCTGAGCGCTCGCCCCCCTCTGCAATCCTCACGAGCCCCTGACCCCGAAGGAAACAGCTCGGCCCGAGTCAAGGGCGCAGTGAGTGGCGCTCGCTCGCTCGTCAGCTGGCACAGAAGGTAAGGCCACGTCCCCGGCTTCGGGCAGGAATCTGAGCAGACGTTTCGTTCGCTGGAGGCTGCAGGTCCCCATGTGCAGCGTGGGTCCACCTCCACGAGGGTGACATCCTGAGCACCCCCGGCTACCCCTCCGCTGGGAGACGAGTGGAAGGCCGGGCACGGGACCCTCCTGCACTCTGTCGGAGGAAGCTGCTGCCTCCCCGTCCCGCAGCTCCAGCCAGGGTGCCGCGAGATTTGTTCTAAGTACTGGAACATCTTCATCCCCAACCGGACTTAGAATCTTCAACACAAGCACCCAAATGTCAAATTTAAGATTAAAAATGGGATCCAACCATATGAAGCTGTTAATCCAGAAGAGCAAACGGGTTCACGTCAGCAGCCAGCCATCGATGACAACCAGGCTGACGTCACAGATTCTCACTTCACTTAGTGAAGAGACAACCCCTGTAAGCTCTGGGTTCTCAGAAGAGGGTCCTTTGAGGAGGGCTGGTCAGGGGGCAGTGCCGCCAGCATGCTGGGGGCCGGGACGAAGAGGACCGATGTCACAACTACCGCAGGAGAACTCTGGCCCCGCCTGTGGGACACCCTGGAGACAGAGGCGCCGGAGCAGGAGGGCTGTGCACGGCTGCACGCTCGCACGCTCACACACACGCACACTCACGCACACGCACACTCATGGGCTCACGCACACACTTGCACGAGGGCTCTCCGGTATACTCTGGAGCTCCGTGCTTGGTTGGGAGACTAGTTTGCTGGCTGGGACCCACGCGTCTTTTTCTGCCGGTGACAGGGTCCCAATCTGTGGACATGGTCATCATCAAGGCAGCTTTTCCACATTAAAATCCTCGCTCTTTCCTCCCTGTGCACAGGTGCGTGATGCACACAGACTAAACACACATCTGCCAGGCGTGTGCACGCAGACAGGGAGGGTGGCTGAGCCATGCAGCTGACGGGAGCCTGTGTCTCCGCAGAGGGACCTGAGATGCTGCAGGCAGGTGGGCAGAGCGCCCGGGACATCCCTCCGTCCTGCCCGTCCGCTCACTGTCCTGCGCCCCCATGCACTCGAGGGCCTTGCACACGACTCTTTCCAAGGCGGATCTCGCTGACACAGCCTACTCCTGCGGGATGCCTCTCCCTCCTGAGCTGAAAGGCTCTTTCTATGTGAACACACGAGTGTCCCCAGAGGAGCGCTCTTGGGTCGGGACGGGGGCCGAGGCCGGCTTGTCTGCCCACCGAAGTCCTCGGCCAATTTAGTGAGCTTTCATGAGAAACCTCGACTCCAGGCTGGATTCAAATCTATGTTTTTATAACAGGAAACGTAAAAGTAGAATCAGAAGCTGATTAAAGGGGAAGATTTGGCCACTCGGTGCTCCGTTGTGTGACATTTAACACGACACGAAGTAAATGAGTCTTTGGCCAAATGGCCTCTCATGCGGCTGAGGCGTGTCGGTGGCGTGTGGAGGCCCGGCGGGACTCGGCGGTTTGGAAATGACAGGGTAGAGCCCCCCGGGACCCACTTCTCTGATAGCACGCAGGGCGCAGCGGATTGTGGGTACGACTTCACCCTCTTGAAAACATGCCGTTTCAGTGAAAATGGGAATATTTGAGGTTTAACTCGGGAGATAAACATCTATTATTTAAAGCACGAAGTTCATTTTAAGAAAGTAATTTAAATACTGCACATGCTCCGCTGCAGGAGTTTTCAGCCTCTGGCACGTTTCAGTATCTGTCAAAACAATATTTATAAAGTCGTCTGTCATGACAACGGCCTCTCTTTGCTCCAACTAAACAAAATACATTATTCCGTTTTCCAGGTATGAGAGCCGCTAAGTTTCCGGCACATGAGGTGTTTGTTTTTAGCTTCTGTGCCACCTCAGCACTTACGGGGCAGTGACAGGCGGGGACAAGTGGGGCAGGTCCTCCTGCGGTGCCGCTCGGGCTCAGTCAGGCGCAGAGGAACCGGCTCCAGCAGAGCCATCCGTCCACAGGGAGATCACCTTCAACCGGTGTTAGATTTGCATCTTCACACGACGCCGAAACGAGGAGCCGTGTGGCGAGGGAGCCCCAGCCCCGACAGGATTCCCTTTTTACCCCCACACTCCCGGCCACACACTAACCTGCGAGCCTGAGGGGCGCGAGCACGCCTGTTACGCTACATCCCAAGCCCGCGCCTGCCCCCACAGAGGGTCCCCTACATCCACACAAACTCCTGCCAGATAACGAGAAAGTTCTACGTGTCTGCTTGCTGGCACCGTCCCTGGACGCAGGAGGGGGCAGGCGGGGCCTGGGGACCAGCTGTCACGCCCACTCACACCTGTGACTACCATGGCACACAAACGGCCATGATGGTCACAGCCGCCGCCCCACCACCCCCGGAGACCCTGCTAAGGGGAGTGGGAACCGATAACACCACGGACGAGGACAGAGCCACGGCGTAACCGTGGGCCGCGTTGCCAGACGCCCTGTCTGAGCACACACGTGACCGGCCCCCGCGGCCTTGCCCCCAACACCTGCTGAAACCAGCGGGCAGAGCCTTTGCTGGGGGTCTGCGCGCCGTCTCTGCTGGGAAGGGAGTGTGCGAGGGCCACAGCCTCCCTGCTGGGCGCCGGCGTCCAGGAGAAAGCCACCCGAGAAAGACTGCACTGGCCTGAAGAGGCTGCAGACTTGTCGTCTCTCCTGGGAAAGGGCTCAGGGGCCCGAGGAAAGCAGTTAAAACAGGCTATTTTCTGGTGTTAATGTCGGCACCATGCTGTCTTCTCAGGAAAAGCAAATGAAGACTCGGTTAACGTGAGGACCATGTGCTCCAAAGGGTCCAGGGGCCGTTGCTCACTGTGGCCCTGCGTAGGGGACACACAGCACCTCGTCCCCACAAGGTCCAGCTTCTCAGAGGGCAGGAGTGTATCTGTCACGGGTGCCAGGGGTCCGCACGACCCGGGGTCCGTCTGTCCTGTCTGCAGGGAGCCAGCAAAGCCCTCGCCAGCGTGACCAGCCAGGCAGGGCCGGGGGAGGGGGTGCTGAGCTGTGTGTCCCAGATGTGGGCCCTCCTTTCTCTCGAAGACTGGAAAGTGCCGCCCTGGGCTGGCCCAGCTGGGCCCAGAAGGACCTAGAGTCACAGACAAGGTGGGTCCTGGCACTCGTCTGAGGGAGAGAGGATGGAGGATCGCGGCTCTCTCCGGAAAATCAGTCGTGTGCGAGTCAAACCGTTGTCACAAAAGCAGCTGTGCCATCAGACGGGACAGAGGACAGAGCTGGGGGGGGGGCGCCTCAGGGCAGGCGCAGCGCCTCCGACAGACCGCAGCTGTCCCCGGCCCCCAAGGCCCAAAGGGGGCTTTGCTCTCGGTCCGTCTCTGTCCCCTCGCTTTGCCACCGTATCCAGGCTGTCTGTGCCAGGTCCCTGGCTGTGGGGTCCAGGCTGGCGTGTGGGGTGTGGTCAGCAGACTCCGTGGGAGAGAGCAGACGGGGGGCCAGGGGGCGGTGTCACGTGAGGCTGCGCATGCGTCCCCGGGGCCGCACTGTGTGACGAGCAGGCGCTGGAGCAACGAGCGCCCGCAGCGGGAGGAGCGGCTCAGAGCCCGGCGGACGGAGCTGGGGCGGCGCCCGGCCCTGCGACGGGGGCTCCTCCCGGCCCCTCCCGGGGTGCGCGGCGCGCCCCCGGCTCCCGCTCGGACCCCACGCGGCTGGGGCTCCCGTCTGGAGGTAACGGACCACAGGCCTGGGGACGACGCCCCCCACCCTGTGCCCCGGGGGAGGGGGGAGCCCACTCCCTCCACACACACACGTGCCTGTGCGCACAGGCAGTAGGCACGGGCTCACACGTTCGCACACTCGGGCACGGCTGCATGAATGCGCGCATGTCTGTGTGTGGGCACACGCGTGGGTGCGCGTGGGGGTGGGTACGCACGGGCATGTCTGTGTGTGGACACACGCGTGGGTGCGCGTGTGGGTGGGCACGCACGGGCATGTCTGTGTGTGGACACACGCGTGGGTGCGCGTGTGGGTGGGCACGCACGGGCATGTCTGTGTGTGGACACACGCGTGGGTGCGCGTGTGGGTGGGCACGCACGGGCATGTCTGCGCACACACACGCCGTACAGTGTTGCCTAAGTTATAGGAGTTCCTCCCGTGAGCGAACCCTTCGACTCACGTGCTAGCTTTACGGCGTGAACCAGATCTAGAGGTGCTGCCGGCACACGAGGCCTCCACAGCGCACACTCACAGAAGGTTCTAGCAGCACAGCGATTCTAAGGGGTTGCTCCTTTTGGGAAAAAGCTCATTTCTAGAGAGCCCTGCATTGGCTGTCCTTTTCCACCTTTGTGAAAAACCACCAAATGAAGAACCTTGTCAGTGCTCAGGACACAGACGCCCCGGACGCCGGCCGCGCCCGCGGCTGGGGGCTCTGTGGCTCACACTCACTGCCCTTCGGGGGACAGTCGCATTTTACGATGGATTTGAAATTTCTCGAGGCCTGAATAACCAGCTGTTTGCTCCAACCCCCTGCCCTTTATCCCACTCGGGCGCGGGCGTGCGTCCCGGATGAGGTATGGATGAACTGTTCGCTGTTGCTCTCCCAGGGCCTGGGGCGCTCGCTGGGCGTGCACACGGGGCACCTGCTGGCATGTTCACCCCCACCGGTGACGTGCCTCGTCAGGGAGGCGCAGGCAGGGCGGGAGTCACCTTCTCCGGCTGCCCCCCTCCAGCCCGGGATCAGGACACGGTCTCCATGAGGAAGGACCTTGGAGAGGAAAGGGTGGGCAGCGTCCCGTGGCCGCACAGTTGTGAGGCCTTAGCTGACTCGGTTTCCAGTCTTGACTGAGGGAAACTCAGGTCACATCTTCACTGGGGACTTGGCCTCACGGATGCTCAGCCTGTGAAGCCGCCTGAGCCACGGCCCTGGGGCTGCAAGAGCAGCTCTGCCCTCTTCTCCGGGGTTCCCGGCTCAGCGCCTGCTACGTCACGCTCTCAGAGCTGCCCCCACTGCTGGCGGGTGGGAAGGGCTTGCACACTCGGCCAGCAAGGCCTGTGCGTGGCTCCTCTGGCCCCGTGGCCCCGCCAGTCCACGGGCAGGGCTGGTGCCTATCTGTACATCAAGGACATGTCCAGATGCCGAGAGAGAGAGAGAGAGAAGGTTCTGGTCCACGGGCTGCCTTTCCCTGGATGCCACTTTCCCACACGCCGTCACCGTGAGCCCTTTTCTGAGTGGCTCCTGTCCGGGGTGATGGAGAAGGCGCTGCTGGCCGAGGGCAGGTGACGCGGGTCCCCGGGCTTTGTGCGGAGGCCTCTGGCCACAGGGCACGGGGGCTGTGCGCGAGCGCTACGTGGAGCACACGGTCTCTCCAGGCTGGTTCCCACTGACCTGAGGGTGGGAGGCAGAGGCTAGAGGGGGGACGGGGGGCTTGGGCAGCAGGACTGGGCCGTGTGGCCACCGGCCGCCCAGTAGCTCACTGCACACGGTGTGTCATCCCTCACGGGGAGCAGGGTGGCCAGGGCCACCCAGCCCTGACCCCTGCGGGCCCACCCTGCAGCCAGGACGGCTCTGAAGCTGGAAGTGACCCAAAGACGTCACCCACGGAGCCGGCGGGCAGGATGCACACAGACATGCATGAAGCATCCAGAGAAAAGAAATTACATTAGCTATGGACCAAAGAACGTTTTGCACGGAAACACTGCATTCAGTGTTTCTAATTAAAACCGCACTCAGAAGACGCAGCTTGCTGCCGAGGGAAAATGATCTAGAAACAGCGCACGTCAAAGTCCCGGAGTGGTTTGGAAACGTCACACCTTCAGTGACCCCGGAACCCAGAGTTACCCCAGGAGCCTGGCTCCGGTGGACAAACAGCGAACTTCTAGAAACATCTATCTTCGAAGAACACCCCACCCAGAGATGTGGTAGGTGTGGTATCTACACGGGCCGTGAGCTCCCAGACCCTGCCCCGTGGCCACCTGCCCCTGGGGGCCGAGCCCGGAGGAGAGGGTGTCTGGGACACCCTCAGGACCTCCTGGCCCCAGGCAGCTGCGCCCCCACAGAGGTCACTCAGCCCCGGCCAGGCCCTCAGCGTTTGCCATCAGTGACCCAAAGGATGGCGAGGGCACGGCCCCAGCACCTCGGCGGGTGAGGTGCCATGCAGGCACCACGCTGGGACCTTGGCCTGCTGCCTGCAGCCTCCTCTCTGCACTCAGTGCTGCCGGGGACCCCCCTCCCCGCGAGGCCGGTCAGGCCACGACTGCCTGTCCCCCCTCGTGCTCTCAGGCTGCGGCTGGGCGGGGCGTCATCCTGCGGACCCGGGGCGGAGCCCAGTGATCTCCAGGAGCAGAGGGAGGGAATGGGGGCCAGCCCGGCTCGCCCAGACCCAGCCTGCCAGCTCGGGGCCAGTTCCGGAATGGCAGTTCAGGAAGGAAGCATCCTCCAGGGCAGACTTCAAAACCACAGCAGGACAGCAGAGGAAGCCCCAAGCATCTGGACAGTTGGTCACTGGCCACCCGCCTCGCTGGCAGGCAGGAGCGCCGAGTCCCGATCTACCTGTGACCCGAGGCTGGGGCCCACACTGGCGCCTCAGCTTGTCCACGAGGGCCATGCCTCTCCCCACGTTGCCCCGAGCAAGGCGGGCCCCCCCACCTCCCGGGGACGAAACCCAGGGGCAGAGCCTGGCTCGTGGTGAGGAGGGCCCGACCTCAGAGCACACGGGGCAGGGACCCCCTGCCAGGGGCAGCCCTGCCTGCAGGCACCGGGCATCAGTCACCTGGCCGTCCCGGAGAGGCACAGCTGGGATGGGGAATTCCCTGTTCCGACATCTTCACTAAAGATGATACCTTCTGGGGGCACCGGGGCGGCTCAGTCAGCTAAGCATCTGACTCTTGGTTTCCGCCCAGGTCATGATCTCACGGTTCATGAGGTGAAGCCCTGCCTCAGGATCTGCGCTGATAGCACAGGGCCTGCCTGGGAGTCTCTCCCTCTCTCTCTGCCTCTCCCCTGCTCGCCCTCTCTCTCTCTCACTCACTCGATCAAAATAAACTTTTTAAAAAAGATGGGGCGCCTGAGTGGCCCAGTCGGTTAAGCATTCAACTTTGGCTCAGGTCATGATCTCACAGTTCGTGGGTTCGAGCCCCGCATCGGGCTCTGTGCTGACCGCTAGCTCAGAGCCTGGAGCCTGCTTCAGATTCTGTCTCCCTCTCTCTGTCCCTCCCCCACTGGTGCTCTGTTTCTCTTTCTCTCTCTCTCAAATTTAAGCACTTAAAAAATTTTTTTTACAAGATGGTAATTCTTCACCGTTGTTTCCAGTTAAACTGCCCCCATCACCCCGCACCTGACCTGAGGCTCTGAGGCTCCGTGAGACAGAGGACACGGCATGCACCTGTCTGTGGAGACATCCTGAATGTCGCTCTGCCCTCAGAGAACATTTCAGAAAACCGCCTGCAACGACTAGAAAACAGGGCAGAATTGAGAGCAATTGCCAGAGGTTCTGAGCCTGAGGAAACTATTCTAAAACTTCCGCAGCCTGGATCAAGGAAGCTCAAGTTTTAAATCAGAAGATTTCTGGCGGCTTCCGCGGTGAAGCGGCCCGTGGACTTCACTCCCAGGGGCCGTCTGGGCTGCCGGAGAACCCAAACCACACTTGAGCTCGGCTGCGCAGCGAGCCGCAGACGGGCGTAGAGCCCGCCTGAGCTCGGACGCCTCTGCTGCGTGTCAGCTGGTGGAAACGGTACTCCAAGGACCCCCCCAAGACTCCGATGACGCAGACCGGCCACCTGGACGGCACTCTTACAGGAACACCACGCGCTGGTGTGGCCCAGTGGACATCTCCGCTTCCTGAAGAAGGACAAGCCCTCGTGGCCGTGACAGCTGACAACACGTTTCAGGGGTGCCGGGCAGGTGCAGCCACTGTGGACCTGCCTGTGTCGGGGGCCAGGAGGCCTCGGCGCCCCACCGGGGAGCATGAGTCCGCGCCTGTTCTTGTCGATGGGTGGGACCGCGGGGCAGGCCAGCGTTGGGTTGAATCTGCATTTGAGTCCCCACGGGGTGAGGGCCCTGAGGGGCTGTTCTGTGGATCTGATCCCGCCGGGCCCACGGCAGGGAGCCTCCCAGCAGTAATGTGCTTGGTAACATCTGTTTCTCCGCCTTCTGTGACAATCCTGGCTTTCCAGGTTAGCAGCCCCGTCCTGACTGTAGGAAGTGACAGGCGCTGCGATGAGCCAGGTCGGAGACAATGGGGCAGACGTGGGGGGAAGGAGCAGGCTGTGGGCTCCGGACACCCGCCGCTCACGCGCCCCGGGCACGGTGTCTCACTCTACAGCCCCACGGCTCGGGGAGGGGGACCCAGGGGACACTTTGCTGGCCTCCAGGACCGGAGAATTCAGTTCTTCCCTGCTGTGTCCGTCCCTGGGCTGCAGGCCTCAGAGGCCTCATGTTACAGGGACACTTGCCGTGTTCTGTGGGGACACAGCTCAGCCTGGATACGCCCGGGGCAGCCTGCCTGAGCCTGAGGCCAGGTGGTCCCGGGTCCCGGGAGGACTCCGCCCTCTGCTCTGGAGTCAACTCCTGCATCAGCAGGCAGGGTAACCCAGCCATGGCCACCGACCACCCGTCACCAACCAGGAGCGTGGAACCGCCACCGCCACCGATTACAAGTCTAAAATGCCGGTTACAACCTCGTGAGACTTCACAGGCTTCTGGTTTCAGTGATCTATTAATTATTCACACAGACCGGCCTCCTGTGTGGTGGGCTAGATGCTATCAGGAAGTTATTTCAGGACCTTGGTAAACAGAGCTTAATTCTTTGACCCCTGGCTCAGAGATCGGTGATGTCCCAGGCTGTCCCTTGGGCCCCTGCAGGGCTTCTGGGAGCAGACAGGGTCTTCGTGGACGGAGCGCGGGCACACAGGGCAGGGAGAGCGGGCGGCGGGGTCACACAGGGAGACGGAGCAGAAAACCAGGATGGGCTGGGCCGGGAGCCCTGTCTCTGAGGGAGGGATCCTCAGGGCAGAACTCTGGTTTCTCAGAAGCAACACTGGAGCAGGGTCGGCCTTCCTGAGTCCCTGGAAAGGCGGGTCCTAGGCAGGCCCTTCCGACGCTGCCCACCTCACCCAGGACTCAGGGGCCCTTGCTCTGCCAGACCCTCTGACGGCCACGCTCTGGCCCCCTGGGGTCGGGACTGCAGCCGGGGCAGGGCCGGCCCCGGAGACCACGGATATGAACTCGGCGCTTGGGAGAAGCGGACGCCAGCCGGGGTCCCGCGTGGCCGCTCCCACGTGCATCCGCGTCCCCACACGGAAAAGAGGCAGACCCCCGTGAGTGCAGAGACCCCTTCCTGCCCTGCAGTCTGGGCCTGGGAAGGAGGCCGCGGGCCACTCTTCTCCTGGATGGAGACGGGCCGGGCGGCTCCTCCCTTTGGTCATGGGCGAGGCAGGCGGGGAGCAGGTCCTGGCCCGGGGCACGGCTGGGCGCCTCGTCTGCACCAGGGACTCTGGTTCGATGTACGGACTTGGCGATGCAGCTGCGTGGAGACGGCGAACCTCCACCAGGCATCCCCAGGAGCCGCCCCGCCAGAAAGAGAGGAGTGGGCGTCCCCGTGTCAGGACACGCTAAAATAACTCACGCAGGACAAAACTGGTGGTGCGCGCACTTTCACGGCATCTGAGAGCGCTTTCTATTTTTATGTGTTTCGTAATTAGGCACAAAGGCCATTTTTATCAAAGGTGCCGGCCACCGACTGGACAAGAAAACAAACTCCCCAAACCCTTCCTTGGGGCCACTCCCCTCACGCGAGCAGATGCAGGATTCACTGTGCTGCTCTCAGAAGAGCCCGAGTCCCTGTTTCTCACCCGCCAGACCCTCGTGGCACCGACTGCTTCCGTCGGGCACCGTCTTCCTTCTGCATTTCTGCCGAGAGGCTGGGGGCGCTCACCCGTTCAGACCCACGGCCAGCTCTCCCGTCCGCCGTCACCGCATCTGGAACTGTCGTGAAGACAGCTGAACCCCCGCTGCCGCTCCGGGCCCCCCGCCGGGACGTGCACACGCGGAGAGCGGGAGCAGGGCTCCCGCGAGGGGCGGGTGGGCATCCGAGACCCGGGCCGCCGGCCACAGGCCACCTTGGCCACCCGGGCCACCTCGGCCGTACCTCCCGTTCTCTCCTCCCCGTGAGCGGCTCCACCGCCTTTCCCGCGGCGGCAGCGCACTTCTGTTCGGTGAAAGCGGCTGCAGGAACGGACGTGACAGCGACGGAGCCGGGCTGATGCCGCATCGCTTGGCCTCCACCCGCGGGGACGGCGGACGGACAAGGCCCCGCTGGGCTGGACGCGGCGTGTGGTCCCGAGCCGAGCAGGCAGGCGCCCACCGGCGTCAAGCGCGCGGGCACAAGTGCCTCCCACAAACTCCACGTGGCCGAGTGTCGTCTGGGCGACGGCCTTCCTCCCCGGGGCTCCTTCCCTGGCGGGCCTTCTTCTCCTCGGAACGGAATACGGCGAAAGCGTGTGGTGGTGCGGGGCCCTCTGGCTGGCCTCGCTCCCCCGGGGACAGCTCGGGGCTCCTGATTCTGTGGTGGGCGCCAAGCATTCCTCGTCCACCGCCAGGAGCTCTGGGCAGAGAGCGAGCCCGTGTCCGGGTGGACAGGTCAGGCCTGAGGGTCAAAGCTTGTCGGGACCAGAGTCCACTGATGTCACACAGTGGCCAACCTCCTCGGCCACAGGTCTTCTCGGAGGTGAAGGGTGGTGCCTTCAGGTGGCGGCCGCTGCCTGTCCCTGGCGAGGTTACTGGGTGCCCCCGGACCACCAGTGACAAACACTCCGACTCTAAAGCCAGGTGAACCCTCCAGCCAGTGTTTTCGGCTGGAAGGCCAGCACCCCCGACACAGCCCGAAGCACAGAACCTGCATTTCTAGAGACTTCCAGGTCACAGACCTCATGTTGAGAATCTCTGTCTTTCAGAAAGAAGGAAGTCTTTATTTTTAAAATTTTTTAATATTTCTTTTATGTTAATATATTTTTGAAGGAGAGAGAAACAGAGGATGAATGGGGGAGAGGCAGAGAGAGAGAAGGAGACACAGAATCGGAAGCAGGCTCCAGGCTCTGAGCTGTCAGCACAGAGCCCGATGTGGGGCTTGAACCCACGAACTGTGAGATCATGACCTGAGCTGAAGTCAGATGCTTAACCGACTGAGCCACCAGGCACCCCAAGAAGGAAGTCTTTAACTCAACCACTGAAACCACTGAAAATATCCAAACCAAAAGCAGTGTCACGTGAATGGAATTCACTTAAATGTTGACAAAGGAGGCCTTTAGTGTGCTGTTAGAGGTGCGCCAGGTGGGCGGGCGGGCGCGGCCTGCGGGGCACCGCGGCACCGTCTGCTCGCCCTGACCTGAGCGGATGGGTGGGGCCAGCCCTGAGCACAGGAGAGGCGAGGCAGGCGTGAGGTCTGCGGAGCCCAGTGAGCAGCCCCCTGGTTCTAACACTTCACAGTTTTACACGAGAGCTGCTCAAACTCAAAGACCAAACACTGTAATTTCAAGGTTACACTGATTTTCTGCTAAGTTTCCTACCCCAGGACTCTCAACAATGGAGTGACGGCCATGGTCACGGCTCCTCAGAGGCGCAGAGGACGGCCCACCAGGCACACTGCCCCCCCCACATCGGGGAAGCAAGGCCGACCCTCGGGGGCCTTCTCCTCTTTCCCGTCTGTGTGAATGAGACGTGTCAGCCTGGGAAGATGTGGGCAGAGGAGGTGTCCGCCTGGACGCGGCAGTGGCAAGGCCCCAGCCACCCCAGGCCCGAAGCGCCGGGCCCCGCCCAGGCCGGCCCCACACGGACCGGCTCCCGCCCCCGAGTCCCTGGGAAGCCCTGATGGAACCCACAGCCTGAGCGCTGACAGCGGGCTCTGAGCTCAGAGCGGGAGCCCCGAGCGGCCGGCTCCAGTGCGGCGGTGCGAGGAGAGAGGCAGCACTTGTGCGCTCAGGGGAAAGCACCCGGAGAGGACAGCTGACTTCAAGAGAGAAGCAGAGAAGCAGTCCGTCGTCACCACGCACGGCGGGCCAGGGGCCACGTGGGGCTCCCGCGCGTCCCGCGGCGAGCGGACCGTACCTGCACGCTGGGGTGTCCTCCGGCCGACGCCTTCACGGCCCCCCGGCTGCCCTCCGTCTCGTAGTGGGCTCTGTGGTGGGGCTTGGGCTGCACCTCGATCCGGAGCTCGTAGGGCCCCGAGCGTGCCGGCAGCTGCCAGTCCAGGGCGGGGAGGGCCGGGCTGCAAGGGAACACAGACTGTCAGTCAGAGCCACGCCTCTGTCAGGCGGTTACGTGACCCCGAGGCACGGCCACAGGCTGTCGGGTCTCAAGACAAGGTTCTGGACGAGATGCAAAGTCGTCCGTCCGACTCCCCCCTCCCTTCACGACGTGAGTGAGTCACCTTCCCTGACACGACGGGTTCCAGAACTAACGGAAGATCTTTCAAAGCCACCAAGGTGCGAGCCTGAGGCAGGACCGGGAAGCCCGGCCCCACCCTGGCCTTCTCGCTAGCTGGCGGCAGCCCCCGGGCCCCGGATTTGTCCCGCACAGGAAGACGAGCCCGCCTGCTCACCAGAGCGCAGATGAGCTTCTCGTTAAGACCCAGGAGAAGAGAGGTCACTGTGCACTGGCGGGGGGTGGCGCTTGCTAGATCCTGGCCGAAGAGCCACGGAGCCACGCTGTCTCTTGTGGCCCAGGCGTCTGCTTCAACAGCCCCATCTCGTAGGTTTGGAAACGGAGACGTCTGCAGAGGAGGCAACTGGCCCTTCGAAACTGGGCCCCGCTCTCCCCACGAAGCACATCCCAGGGCCTGGCCCCTTAGGAAGACGACGCGCAGCTGTGAGAAGCTTCAGGCCACGTGCGCTGGCCCCTACGTCCCGCCCGGCCAGGGTCTCGCCCCCCGGCCGCCGCTCTCCAACCACAGCCCACTTCTGGGGCTCTGAGGCTGTGCCTGCCCCCAAGCCCCTGCCTGCTGTGTGCACTGTGATTCTGTTTCAACGAGACACTGAGATCAAACCTGGGGGCCAGGGCCTCTCACCGTGTAGACAAACCTCAGGGATCTCTAGAGAAACCCATCCAGCAGCCTGACCAGTTCAGAGTCGGGTAAAAATGCGTGTGTGCAGAGAATCGGTCTGCCCAGGACTAAACCCAGCCAAAGCCGGCAAGAAACGCCAGTGTCACTTCTAAAGAGCTTACGGAGCCATCAAATGAGCCTTTTCCTGACGAAGGAAACGCCTCAGTGGCTCAGAGGCGTTTCCCAGATGAGGTTATCAGCCGAGCACCGGCTTCCGGAGGAGACACCGAGGGCGGAAGGAAAGGCCGTGGGGGAGGGGTTCTGGGAGGGGCCGTGGGCAGGGAGGGGGTCCGCGGGCTGCTCCCCTGCCCGGACAGACAGACACCGCACAATGCAGCACACAGACAGACAGACAGTGCGTCCCGCTGCGGGGACCTGGGTGAACAGAAAGAGAAAAGGACTTGGCCACCTGCCTCCCAGGAGGCCAAACAAGAGAGGGAGGGGCAGGAAGGAGGTGGGATGGGGGAGGCCCCCGGCACCCCGACTCGCGGGCCCAGGGCTCACGCGTTTATTATCCCCCGCGCACTTGAACGTGAGACGCAAGAATGAATTCGCGCGAACAAACTGCCCTGGGTCACGGTGAGCGTGTCCACGGTGCAGCCACCGCGAGGGCTCGGCCGGGCCACAGTCCACACGGTGGAAGTCACCGGTTTTGGCTGAAAATTCCCGGCATGGCTTTGGCAGCGCCATGAGAGACGCAAACTCGTCTCCGGCTCAGAGATGCCGAGCCAGAGAGATGCCTGGGGCCCCGGGGAAGCGCCCCACGGTGCACACTGCCGCCGGCCCCGCCCCGGCCCCTGGGCCCTGCCCGCTGGAGGGAACAGGCGATCCCGTACTCCAGACCCACCTCCGAGCTGGTCCGATTCTCTCAGCACAACAAGAAAAAGGCTGAATCCGCACCTGAGACCCACGTGGCCTGAGAGACGGGGAGTCGTCTGCCTGCCGGCGCGCCGAAGCACCTCGAACCCTCCACGGGAATGACCCGCACGGCGGGGGTGAGTCTGGGGACGTTCTCATCCACGAAAGGGGGCAGCGTAACGAACTACAAAATACAGCAGACACCCCGGCTTCTTTAAATCCCGGACCCGCGGAGCGTTTCAGCGTATTGTCGGAGGGCACCTCGCTGCTGGACTTCCGGGCTGTTCCCGGCGGGCCGCGGTCACCAGAGAGGTGGACAGCCACGGGAGAGGCTGGGCCGCCCTCCGGGTCACGTCACACAAGGCCTCTGGACACGTCCCCAGAATGGCCGGGAGGCCCCTTGTCATCAGGTGGTGCCTGTGACCCGGCCTGAGAAGGCGGACGTGCACCCGGACCACCGGAGACCGCGCCGAGGCCGCACTGGCACAGACCCTGACGCCACGTGCTAATCACACACGCTGCTAGCCAGCAGCAGTGACGCCTCTGAGACTCTCCAGAGCGCTCCATGTCCAATTGGTTTTTCTTAACATTTATTTTCGAGAAAGAGACCGAGCAGGAGCAGGGGAGGGGCAGAGAGAGAGGGAGACACAGAATCCGAAGCAGCTCCAGGCTCCAGCTGTCAGCACGGAGCCCGACGTGGGGCTCGAACTCACGAGCCCTGAGATCATGACCTGAGCCGAAGCCGGATGCTCAACCGACCGAGTCCCCCAGGTACCCCATCATCTGATTTCTTATATGCATTTTACTAAAGACCACATGCACCCCCAGCCCGACAGCCGGGTCCAGAGGGTCCGCTGCAGGACGATGGTCCATCCCTAGCGCCACCCACTCCAGCACCCTACGCTCACTGACCCCTGAGCTGTTCACACTCATCTGACGTGAGACACAGGGACTTCACAGCCACAGGACGCGGGTCTGGTGAACCCCGTGTGGGGCACCAGGGACAACACTGTGTGCGGCACACAGTTGGCCAAGATGCTGTTAACTTGAAGAGCTGACCACGTTCCATCCCCGAAGACGACAGGGAGGCTCAGCCACCCTGCCTGGCACCCAGGGGACTCCGGGGGTCTGCGACCGCAAAGGCTCGCTCCCGCTCCGGGCAGCACACGACGGGCTTTCCCTGCGTCTCCGTGCCGCTGACCCCTGGCAGCCTGCAGGCGGCAGGGATGGCAGCGGCGCGGCGGTTTGCAGGCTGAAGGGGGTGCGGGTGGAGGACCCCCCGCTGCCCCGGCACAGGCTCTCCCCCAGAGCCCAGGGCCTGCGGCATGCGGGCTGCAGGGGACGCTGCCAGTTCCCATGGGTCCCAGATTCTTGAGACACAGAAAAGCTTTAAAATGCTCCACCGAGAGCTGAAGGGGGAGGGGGGAGGGGGTGGAGGTCATGGTGGGGGGCACTTGTGGGGAGAAGCACTGGGTATTATATGGAAACCAATCTGACAGTAAACTATTATAAAAAATAATAAATAAATAAATAAGATGCTCCTCCGTGGGGCCCCCTGGTGGCTCATGTCACTTAGGCGTCCGGCTCTGGACTTCGGCTCAGGTCCTGACCTCAGGGTTAGTGGGTCTGAGCCCCACGCTGGGGCTCTGTGCTGACAGTGTGGAGCCTGCTTGGGATTCTCTCTCTGCCTGTGTTCTCTCTGTCCCTCCCCCACTCTCTCTCTTCTCTCTGCTCCTCCCCTTCCCCCGGAGCTCTGCCTCTCTCTCCGCCCCTCCCCCACTCACTCTCTTCTCTCAAAATGAATAAACTTAAAAAAACAGTCCTCATTGTCTTGGGAGACAGAAACCCGAGCTGCGTGCCCACTGCGCTCACTCCCACCGCCCAGCAGAGGACAGTGAGCTGCTGTTGCACGTGGACCCCCCATCCAGAGGGGCCCTGGGGCCTGGGTCAGTCACCTGGGGGCGGGGCCCCTTCCGCCCGGAGCTCTGCTGGTACCAGGGGCCCAGCCATCGCGAGGGAAGTGGTCACAGTGTCCCCGGGCCCCGTGTGTGCGTGGGCGAGGCCTCCCGCTGTGAATCACCCAGTTCTCAGAGAGGCAGCGACCGCCCGTTTCCCACGAGAAATGCTTTCAACTCTCACCGAACCTCTGTGTTTCCTCCACGTGGGAAAAGTGTGAAGGATTCTTCTAAATGCTTGGTTCACAGCATCTGGACACGTGCAGGCCCCGATGGGGGCGCCTGCCAGGTCCCTGCTGCGTCTGCCTGGCCAGGCCGGGACTGGAGTGTCCCAGCCCTCGCTGTGCGGCACAAGCACCTCCGAGTGTCACAGCACGTGCCACGCCCCTACCGGGCGAGGGGGACACGTGGGGCCCGTGGCCGGGAGAAGGGGGTAGGCCGTGTGCACCCAGCTCCAAACCAACATGACCCTGATGACCCCGCATGGCTCCGCCAGGCTCCAGGGCGCACGAGGCGGCTCCAGCCTCAGCGAGGCCCCCGGGTCAGGCAGTGAGCTCGGTTGGCCCCTGGGACCCCACCACCCCCACCCCCCGGGCTGGGCCAGACTCAGCAGTGGCCGTGGGTGCCAGAGATGACACCGGCGCCTGCCTCCTGGGGGGCATGCACTCACCATTTTGCCAAAACACGAAGCCAGAATTCTGGCAAATGCCCAGATTCAGCACCAGTTTGAGAAAAAAAACAAAACAAAACATGGACTACTCAGAAGAGCGAGCGAGGGGACGCCACGGAGACCCAGGCGTGTGGCGGACGCCCTGCCGGCTGACTAGACGCTCACTTAACATGCAGATAAGGTGAACCGGGCTGCGGACCGGTGGGGACTGTCACCTGTGCCACCTGTGTGTTTGGAGCTGGGTGCACACGGCCATTGCCCGCGGAATCAAGTGGAGGGCAGAGCCAGGCTCTCACCGTTGGGGGCGGGACACGAGAGGCGCTCACGTGGCCGCTGTGACTCCGGGTGGGCCCGCGTGGGCCGAGGCTCTTCTTTGCACCTACGGCTTACAATTCGCGCCATCGAGAGTGTTACTTGTAGAACCGAGAAAACCACTAACTCACATTCCCACTTCTCGGCCAGGGTGCAGCCCACGCGTCCCCGCGAGTCCGAGGCCTCGGACCCTCCTCCGTAGGACGGCCAGGTCCGGGGCATCTGGAAGGTAACCGTCCCCACAAGCCACCACCCGCCAGCCGGTTAATCTGGGCACAACTCGCGGGTGTGACCTTCTCGTGGCGGAAGCCCAGACCAGAAGCAGCTCCTCTGCTTACATGGTTTGGGTGAAGCCCTCTGAGTTCTGGGTGTTCCAGCCCTCAGAGCCCACAGGTGCTTATCACTCAGAAGAAAGCGGTTTTTATGAGCCCTCTTTTCCTGAAGTAGCCGAAGCCGTAACCCTGAACTTGGCAGGATTCAGGTGAGCCCAAAAGAGCGACAGTCACAACCTAAGGAAAACGAGTTATCGAAGTTCTAACGAAACACATTTTCTCAGGGTCCCGGCCAGAGGCCGCCTCTCCACTCAGCTGTTGGTTTTGGTTTTCCCTCTCATTTTAAGGAGAGTTATCAGCGCGGTTCTCAGGCCCTTGGCCGGGGCTCGGGGCACAAAGGCCAGGGCGGGGGAGCGCCCGGGACCACCCAGGAGTCCTGGCAGCCGCCCGCCCGCCTCCGCCCGGGCCCTGGGCTGAGGAGCTTCTTCCCGCACCCGAGAGGCGGCCGAGTCCTGTCGGGAAGGGACGGCTGGGTCCATCCGTGACAAAGCCCTGGCTGACAGCCTTTCCGGGGCGCGTCCTCTGCCCCGCCCAGCTTCCCACAGGGTGCCCCCCGGGGACGGGAGTGGGGGAGAGGCCTCGTCCAGGACTTCACTCCGGGAGCCTGGGCACCTGTTGGCCCTCGCTGCCTGGACGGCTGCCTCTGCCCCGTTGCCAAGGGGACACCGAGCGAGCCTGGGACAGGGCAAGCGGTGGGGAGGGTGGTCTTCCGGAGGATGCGGGAACGGCTCTGGAGGCCAGGGGGGCCGTCCTCGGCATGCTCCCGGCGGAGCCGGCTGCTCCCACCCCTGCCCCTCCCGTGGCCGGCGCCCTGTCGAGTGACCCAGGGCCCCTGCAGGAGGGCCGTCCTCAGTGAGCTGCCCCCGTGCCCCGTGTGCGGGCTCAGCAGCCCCGGGAGCCGTGTCCGGTCAGGAACTCCACTCACACTCAGCACAAACCGGGAGCTTACAGAGTAAGAACAGCAAGGCTTCGAGCGCGGGTTTTCTAAGCTGGCGGTGCGGTAAATTCCCTGCAGGATCTCTGCCTTCAGGGGTCCCACCTCCCAGGCTTTCTTCCAGTTCCCGGGGCACCTACGGCACCGCGTTCTGCCCCCTACTCGCAGGCACGCCCCCCAGCCTCAGACCGGGTCCTGACCTCGCTGCCCTGCACTCAGACGGACAGGAGGGCCCGAGCCCACGGCCCCCACCGAGACGTGCCCACACGCATGCAGGCGCCTCCCCCAGCCCTCTGCCTCCCTCCTCACGGCACAGACCGGCCCAGGAATGCCAGGCAGGGCCGCTGGGGGAGGCAGAAAGGAGGAGTTGTAGTCCAGAAATCCAGACTCAGACAGAAACTCCGAGGGACCCACCGTCCACCCGGGAGAAGGGAGCTGCGTGTTCACGCCTCACGTCTGCCCCTGCGCTCCTCCCCCGGGGGACCCGCTTCTCCGCGTGGCACTCGGGCAGAGGAATGCCACCCCCCCCCCCCCGGAGGGCTGACGCCTGCAGGCCAAGGCCTGCTTCTCAGTCATCTCCCAGATGTGCTTGGGGGATACCAACACGCAGACTGCAGCTGCCACGCGCGGCTCATAAAAACCGAGAAGTTCAGGACCTGCGAGAGGCTGCCTCTGCCACGGAGTAGGCGGGACAGACGCACAGCCAAGGTCACCTGGTCTATTCAGCTCCAGCCGGGGACCCGTGGCTGGACGTTCATCAAGTAATGGCCACTCCTCCTCGGACGTGAGGTCAGAGACCCAGCGGTTCAGGATGCACCGCTGCAGTCGGGCACGCTCCCAGGCTCGGCATTTCACCCCCGGGACGCTGTCCGGGGCCGAGCCTGTGCAGGCCCCGTGCCGCCAGAGGTCACAGCCACGTCACCGTGCTCCTAGGCCTTGTCCCCAGCTGAGCAAGCACTCAGCTTGAAATGAAGACACGCACTGCACACGGCCTCGGCCTCTGCCCCCCCCCCCCCCCCCCCCCGTGATGGGATCTGAGACCCCACCCTGCAGGTGAGGCCCCAGCGTGTGGGCTGCGATCCACACGGCCCCAGAGCACAGAGCCCTCCAGTGAGCAAGCCATGCCTGTCCAGATCCTTACCTGTTTTAAATTAGGAAATTTCTGCGTGCCTTGCTTTCCCCATCTGTGAAATGGCACTTATCCACACACCGCCTCCCACAGCAATGAGCTCTCTGGGCCCGGGCCCAGGCCCCTGGGGAGGGATACATGAAGCTTTCAGGCCACAGTGCTCATCCCTGACAGCCCTGCAGGGCCCCAGGCTCCTGTCACTGTGACCCCCCAGATGGCCGTATTCACCTGTAGGGAGTGACACCAGAGGAACTGAGGCGTTTCCACGTGGCTTGAGGACCCTCAGAACAACAGTCCACTCGCCCCCTCTCGCGGCCCGTGCTCCACAGAAAAGCCTGGATCATCCACCCCAACAGGCCCTCGAAACCATATGGTTGGAGGGACAAAGGTGCAAGATGGCCACCACACTAAACAGGGAGCACATGCGTGACTCCCTGCGCCTAAGCCCTGAGCGTGTGCAGCTCTGAGCCGTGTGTGTGCGGCTGAACCCCATGCGCAGCTCTGAGCTCTGAAGGAGAAGCATTTATTTGCGATAAGACTAGAGCTCACCCCTCCCCCCGGGACCAGCGCCCACAGAGTCAAGCCTAATGCGCCGGGGACTCGGGGTTCAGAGATGCCCTGGCCCCCCGAGTCCTTACAGTGCCGAGCCAAATGCAGCCAGAAAAGCGGGGTTCACTGCACTCATGATCCCAGGGCAGTGACCACGCCCCGGAAATGTGCCTGCCCCACAGCCCACGTGCAGGCGGCACGCAGGGCACAGACCACCTGCGTCGGATGCAAGACTTGATTCAAGTGACTTATTTATTGAAAACTATGCTCTGTGTCCCGGCTCACAGACGACAGTTCACAACTACCGATAAACAAGCAAACCCCAGCGTGATATGTAAACAGGTTTTTGTTCAAGAAATGAAGGAAGGCAAGTCGCACTGGTTCGCGGGAGGGTCTAGTCCTGAGTGTGGACGAGCCCAGTCTGGGCAGGAGCTGGCCTGGCGGCAGGTCCACACTGGACACTGTGGGGACGACCCCCTTCCCACACCCTTTCCTCAGAAGACAACGTCTGAGCAGAAATCCTTCAGGTCTGTCTGTGGTCACTGACGCGTGGTGTCACCGGGTGCTTGCTCCCACGGTTTGGGAAACCTCCAGGCTGGGCCCCCGGCAGGGGTGGTGCGGCCGCAGCGGGCCAGCACACGGGATGGGCGAGAGCGGGACGAGGCCCGGCACATGTCAGACGCGACGCAGTCACTCTGCCTGCACTCGGACTACTGCGCGAAGGAGCCACGGGGCCTCCCCGCCTGCCCCGCCCCCACGAACTACGCTCCCGACTGATGGGCAGGCTCGTCTTTCAAGCCAGGAGTCAGAACTCCCCGTAAAGCACCTGCCGAGCGTCAGGCTCTGTAAAAGCACTGAGAACCTGACGGAGGCAAAGAGGTTTGGTCTCCACGGAGCCATGCACGCTCAGACCTCTCGCACACACGCTCGTGCACGCAGACGGGGACACACAGCACCTGGGTCCCTCCCGGGAGATGCTGAGTTCACCCTGGAAGAGGCTGAGGCTCGGGCTATTTCTGGCCTCAGGGGGGGCCTGTGGGCTGGGTGTCCGTCATCCCCGGAGGCGTGCTCAGCGTCCCGCAGCGGGACAGGGTCAGCTTCTGGACATGTCCCAGGGCCCACTCCAGCTTCCACCACGTCTCCCGGGAGCAGCAGGCAGGGGTCCCAGGCCAAGTGCAAGTCCTGCCTGTGGAGAGCCAGGGCCCTGGACGGGCATCCCCGACTCTGTACCTCGGTCCTGCCAGCACGCAGGGGACCCTGCAGAGACCCTGCCACAGCACCGCCCGGCCTTCTCCAGGTTCCATGTCAGCGAGCTCCCTCGGGGGACCTGCTCCGGCCTGAGACCGCCTGGGCACGGACAGCACCGGGCCAGGGCTCCCGGGCAGGACGGGGGCAAGACCCCCGGGGACGCCACAACGGACGCATGTGTCCCCAGCCTACAGGTGAATCTTATTCCGCACGAGGACGCGCTCTCGGACCCTCGAAAACACAACCAGTCGGGGGCGACAGGCTTCGGAGGCCAGCACCTAGCTCAGGGCACAAGGGCCACGGACACTACGGAAGTCGCCAAGGTCACAGCCAAACCCTCAAAGAAACGACGTCGGAAGCACACTGCTCTGTACGCCGAGCTGCCACAGGCCCGACGCAGCTCAGCTCTGAGCGAGTTTAAGGCTCGCTGAGTCTGCCTGGTCCCCTAGAGGATCCCTCGAGGACCCAAGTCAAAAAAGCAGGTTCCTGCTCAACGAGGGGGAAGGTGATGTTACAGAAGAGTCACATCAGGGGCCCTGGCTGGCTCAGCCCGTAGAGCCCGCAGCTCTTGACCTCAGGGTTGTGGGTTCAAGCCTGTGTTGGAGGTAGAGATAACTTAAAGGCAAAATCTTTAAAACAAAGTCCCAGTAAAATGCTTCTGCTTTTCCAAAGCTGGTTCCCTGACCCGTCTCCGTTCCTCACGTAGGGGCACCTCCTTAAAGGCAAACTCGGAGATGATCCCGGTCCCGACGGCCAGGGACACGGACACCCACAAGCCGGCGTCCTACCCACCCCTCCGAGTCCGTCCGGGAAGAGAAGGGAGTCAACGCACAGGCCCGACCGGGCACTGGGGATGCGCACGGGCCGGACGGCCCTGCCAGGTCCATGAAGCGACCCGTGGAGTCAAGCAGCACCCACCGAAAGCTGTGATCCTGCATGTCAACTTGGAAGCCTCCAGAAGAGGCCCCCTGAGGTCTGCCATCTAGAAATAGCCCACCT
>PJEM01017110.1:0-23239 GCA_004023845.1 Helogale parvula | reverse complement strand
GTTGGGGGGGCTGGGTGCCCTGTTGGGGGGGGCTGTGATGTGGGGCTTAGAGCCTGAGTGCACTTGCTCCCGGCAGTGTCTCCTGATTTTTTTTTTTAATTTTTTAAAATGTTTTATTTATTTTTGATACAGAGAGAGACAGAACATGAGAGGGTAAGGGGCAGAGAGAGAAGGAGACACAGAACCGGAAGCAGGCTCCAGGCTCTGAGCTAGCTGTCAGCACAGAGCCTGACGCGGGGCTCGAACCCACAAATGTGAGATCTGACCTGAGCCGAAGTTGGAGGCTTAACCGACTGAGCCACCCAGGCGCCCCCCATCACCATTTTTTAAAAATTTAATTTAATTTTATTCTTATCTTTTTATATTTTAATTTATGGTTTTTGTCAAGTTGGTTTCCATATAACACCCAGTGCTCTTCCCCACAAGTGCCCTCCTCCATGTCCATCACCCCCTTCCCTGTTCTCCCTCCCCCTTCAGCCCTCAGTTCTCAGTATTCAGGAAACTCTCGTGATTTGCCTCCCTCCCTCTCTCTAACTTTCTTTTCCCCCCTTCCCCATGGTCCCCTGTTAAGTTTCTCCTATTCCACTTATGAGTGAAAACATGCGGTATCTGTCCTTCTCTGCCTGACTTATTTCGCTTATCATGACACCCTCGAGGTCCATCTATTTTGCTACAAATGGCCAGATTTCATTCTTCCTCATTGCCATGTAGTCCTCCATTGTATATATATATAATATGTACCATCTTCTTGATCCACTCATCAGGTGATGGACATTTAGGCTCTTTCCATGATTTGGCTATTGTAGAAAGTGCCGCTATGAACATTGGGGTACATGTGCTCCTGTGCATCAGCACTTCTGTATCCCTTGGGTAAATCCCTAGCAGTGCTATTGCTGGGTCATAGGGGAGCTCTACGGATAGTTTTTGAGGAGCCTCCACACTGTTTTCCAGAGCGGCTGCACCAGTTTGCATTCCCACCAACAGTGTAGGAGGGTGCCCGTCTCTCCACACCCTCGCCAGCATCTGTAGTCTCCTGATTTGTTCATTTTAGCCACTCTGACCGGCCTATCACTATTTTTAAAAGGAACAAAGCAAAACAAGATGAGTCCTGAATGATGCCGGGAGGTGTCCAGCGGCGGAGAGGAAGGCATGGCCTCAAGGAGTGCCCGGCAGGTGACGCCGGAGGATGGGTTTGCTGTGGCTCCTTTGGTACCCCCCCCCTCCCTGGCACCATGTGTCTGTGCAGCCACAACTGGTAAATGAAGCTAATTCGCTACTAAACATGGAGCGTTCTGTGCTCCTGCCGTGACACACGGGCTTGTGTCGTAACCAGGAACTCCAGCTCGAAGCCAGCCTTCCCCTGCGTTCCTGAGGGACTCGCTGGCCAGGAGCTTGGCCACGTGGGTGGGCAGAGCCGGGCCTGAGCCACTGCGTCCACCCCTGCTGCCGTGCGCGCGGCCTCCAAAGCCTGCCCGAGGGCCTGCCTCACGCCGGGGCGGGCTCGCTCTCCTGGAGCTGCCCCTGCCGGCCTCTGCTCTGTGCGGCCACGGTCGTGGCAGCAGGTGGCAGGTGCACACGTACCAGCCGGCGCCCGAGATCCCCCTGCCCTGGTCACCGGCTCTTCGTGCTCTGTCCTGGCCGCAGCCTCCCTGTGAGCTGACAGTCGTGGCTGCTGGTTTTCATCGGAGCCCAGCAATGACCGTGGAAACACGTCACATGTTACACTGTTGAGGAGCCCAGGCCCCGTGAGTGTCGATACAGATGTCATGGCCAGCGGGCTGCTGGCGTGACCGCTCTAATGTGTCTGTAGATGGATGGAGCATTTCTCTGGCCACATCACCTTCTAACGAATTGATCCCTTATGCTGGAAGATGGCTGTGTAACAAAGCACAGCTTAGGGCCTCGACACTATGGCCAACGTCTGTCGTTTCCAGAGGCTGAGGGAGCGCTGCGTCCTGGCCCTGCTGTGTGACGGCCTGTGGTCGCTGGACTCCGTGGGGCTGGAGTGGCCCAGATGCTAGCTCCCAGCGCTGGCAGCCCACCCCTCCTGGGGCTGGCGACCTGGTGCAGCTGGACTCTGCGTGGGGACCACCGAGTGACTGCATGGCCTTTGGGGACGACGCGGAGACCACCTACGCTTTTCCTTGTGTGTTTTTACCATCATGTTGTATCGAAACTATCTTTTTATTTGGTGCCCACCCCCTGAGATTGTTAAGTTTTTCAATAGGAAACTCAATAAGTTTTTCAACAGGAATATATTTTAAATCTTTCATGCCCATGTTTATTCCTGTGGAGATGCCTGGCATGATCTGAGAAGGGAACTGACGTGTAAGTTGTTTTTAATTTTTTGGCTTTTAGAATATTAAAGCCATCATTTCGAATTTCCCCATCCTAATGACAATTTCCCCAGGATCGTTCCTGGAAATGGAATTGCCATCTGCAGGTGTCACGTGTCTGTGACTCTTGGTGCACGTTTCCTCCCTGCTTGGTGCTCATAATTCACTGTCGTGGGGAGCGGTCCTGCGTCTCGATTGCCATGATGGTTACGAAAATGTGCCTGAAAACATGGCGGTAGAACGGCCCACACAGTGTGCCCACGCCAGCCTCCGGCGTGTGTGTGTGTATGTGTGTGCGCCACAGCTGAGTAAGGTTTCCGCGCTGGGGGAGCGTACATACTTCCTCCGTTTCTTTAGGTGCGTCTGTAATTATTTCAGAATAAGTGTAGAACGATCTTGTTGGCAGATCCGTGAAGAGTTCATAGCACAGGGTTGAAGATTGCCGATATCACGTGTGTGTAGGAATCCCTTCTGCTGACTCCTGAATGGAGTGTTTGCTTGAGGTCTTGAGGGGACAGTTGTTGACCTTGACTTTGTTGAGTGAAGGTGTCTTCCTGTGACTCCCACTCAGAAAGGTGTATCTTCCAAGAATGGCATGGAAGAATCAGCCTCCTTTTCTGTAAGGCAGCCCTTCAGATGGTTGATGCCTGTGCTGTTTCCTGTGTTGGCTGCGCACCCGGATGTTTAAACGGTGCCTATGTGGCAGGAATTTCAGGCCCGACAACTTTGACTATTTCTCCCACCACATTCTTACCCTGCTTCCCTCTGGGAATGTGGTCCCGGACGGTGTTTCCTGGGCGTGCGCTCCCGACCTCTGCGGCGGGCACCGCGGACACTCTGGCGTCTGCGGATCACAGGGCCGCGGCGTAGCGACGGTGAGCTCCGGAGTCGGAGCGGGGCATGCTCGGCTCTCACTTCGTCGTCTCCAGTGCCCATGGTTTCTAGAGGTGCCCTACGGGGGGATGCGATCGGGGCTGTCCCAAGGACTGAGTCCTGCTCACGTGCCTTTTGCTGAAGCTTACTGAGGCGGGTGACATTTTCATGCTGCGTTGTATTCCTCTATTTTTTATGGGCGATTCTTTTTTTAACTTTTTAAATTTTAGTGCAGTTGACACAACTCTTTGGTCGTTCCAGGTGTACAGTGTAGGGATTTGACAAGTTGATACTATTCCATCTTTTAACGTTGATAGCTCGTGATCAATTTCACTAGCCATCGTAGTCACGGACAGAGTCAGGTGACTTGTTTACGTGTGTGAAGGGACAGCGTCCCCGGAGTCAGATGCCGAGCCCCCGATCTGCCTTGAATCCGTGCGGTCAGCGTGGCTGCCGTATATCTAGGGTGTTCCCCTTAAAGGTGAAGATGCTGGTGGCGTTTTTTCTCCATGGGTATTTTGGGGCAGAATATCCTTTGTGGACTGGCTGGCACCAGCACCTTCTGTTTGGGCATAAGCGGTAGAAACACCTGGCGGCATCTCTGGAGTCCCCATATGGGAAGGCTGGTCATTTGGTCATGGCTTTCATTTGGTGAGATCTATTTTGTGTCTTAACTGAAGTTGCGATTTTAGGAACAGGGTTTTTGGTTTATTTTGAGCTCAGAAATAGGAGAATTTGTGCTTCTCAGATTTTATAGCAAAAGCATTTTAAAAGAGAAAATGTGCTATAATGGGGGAGGGGGCTGTACCCCGTCTCTGGTGCTCGGTTTCTGAAGAAGCGTTGTGTCTCTGACAATAAAACGGCCTCGGTGTGGGAGCAGATGTGTTCTCTCCAGTCGGAAGGGTAACAGAGGCTGTGGGTATGTGCTTTCCCGTAGTGGAAAATGACATGTATTCTCCAGGCTAGTGGTTAGTGGGAGCAGCTCTGCTGTCCCCTTGGTCATGTGTCCTGCTTCTTGAGTGAGGGAGCTGTTCTTTACACTTAGCGATGGGCCGCGTGCTCCTGACCGTCAGCTTGCCCGGCGCCCGGCCGTCCCTGATGCATCAGCGTGGCAGGTCTGCTCCCTGCCTGCTTCTGGCAGAGCTCTGTCCTTCCCATTCCTCCCGTGCAGGGATGCCGGTGACCAGATGGGTGACCCCACCAGCCACAGAGCCTCCACCCTGCGGGAGCCCTGGTGGAGGAGCCGGGAGGGCAGGGCATTCTGTCCCCAGGCCCCCCTTGCAGCTCCCCCCAGACCCCAGACCCTGTAATGTCTTGCTCTTTGCTTACCTGAGACCTTGGGGCATACGTGTCCTTGGACGCGGGGCCCTGCTGCAGGCGTGGGCTCGAAGGGCCTGGCACCCAGCGTCCTCTTCACTTGGGTCAGACAGCCGTCCTCATTACAGAACGTGCTGCCTCTTCGAGAGGCCTCGGACCCCGACTTGAATTCCCTGCCTGTGCAGCCCTATTTTCCCTAATGCTCATGCCTCCCGGCCTTCATGAAATAGATTCACCTTCTGTTCATTAAGGCCCAGTCCACACGCATAGCAAGAATAAGCCTGATTTCCATCTTATTAGAAATTTCATGGACCTCATGTGAGCTAACCGTATAATGAGCAGGATCGGCTGTCTTTATAATGGCTTATTTGACCCAAGGAGCACATGAGTTTTCGAAGGAGGAGCCCGCTGTTGGGAATTCGGCTGTCATCCAGAGTTAATACTTGGAACAGCCTTTATGGATGTGCGGATGTGTTTCTTCGGAAGAGTGGGGGATGAAGCGGGATGTCTGAGTGCACGTGGGGATGTGAGCTGTCTGTGGTAGAGTTCCCCGGCTTGGATGCCCAGCCTCCGAAGGGGACGGAGTCGGCGATCACACCCTGTGTCGGCAGGAGGCGGAGGCGGTGCCCCCCACGGAGCTCGGCCGTTTTATCCTGCTAGGGATTTGCATTGCCAGGAGCCTGTTTGTGTCAACCTGCCCTGTGTGCAGGATGGGACACGTCTCCTTTGTCTTGAGGCATGCCGTCCTTGCTTACGTAACCCTGGCGCTCTGCAAAGGCAAATGGGACTGACTTGAGAGATTATCATCTAAGCAGAGAATAATCAATAGCAAAGGCCCATCCGTCTTCTCAAAGCAGCATTAGGGGACGCTGCTGGACGCTGGTTTGTCACTAACAAGCCTCTGGGGTGCTTGTGCTTTTGCACACTGGACCTCATGCAGCCGAAGAACGCTAGTGTAATTGGTCTTTCAGAACAGGTTTCCAGCTACTGCTTTAAGTTAGGAAGAGTGTTATGGAGTTGTTCAGTGACCTGGAGAATTATTTAGATTCGACAGACTATGGTTTGAAGAATCTCTTTTAATTGGTTAGTCAGCAGCTGTTTGGGTATAAACACACGCAAGCACACAAACACATGTGCACACAGAGTGCTTCCCTGCACACACATGTACACACACGTGCACGCATGTATGAGCCCAGAGTGCGTGCACGCATGGAAACACACGGCACACGGTGCATGCACACACACACACATATAAATGCACACATGCAAACACGCAGCCACACATGCGCAGGCACACATGCATGCACACACATGTCCACACCCAGGTACACGCACACACGTGCTTTCACACATGTAGCACATAACACGTACAGTGTACATGCACTCATACATATCCGCATGTATGGCACATGTACACATGCAAACCCATGCGCACATGCACACACGTGTGCACACACATGCGCGTGCCGTTTGAAAAGTCAGTAGCAGCGCTGATCTGCAGGCAGCCTGCAGCGCCTGCTCTGTGAAGCATAATGAGATTAAAGACCATCTGAGCGAGTGGGCGTGGCTTAGCCAGCAGGTGGCCACCTCGGGTGTGATTTGAGGGACCTGAGAAAATTATTGTCCCAATTTCTTGCCATACTTACTGGTTTTTTTCCTGTGAAAATGAATTCCTGAGGGTCTTAAAGACTTTGTTTTAACCCCTCTGCAGTTAAACTTGAATCACATCTTAGCAGTCTAAACTGTAAAGTAGTTTGGTGTTATTGCCCTCAAGGTGTACGTATAGGCAGGACCCAAAAGAATGAGCCCAGACAAGTGACCCTCAGGGTTGGGTCCCTCGGTGACCGAGGACTCCGGAGCCAGGACCGACGGTTTTGGTTAGAGGTTTGTGTGTTTGGTCGAGGGGATTCTCTCATTCTGTCCTTGGCTCATCATGTGCAGGACCCAGACACACATCCCAAGCTCCAGATCGGTTCCCGGGGTGGCTCAGACCAGAAGCATGGCTACAGTAGGAGAAATGGCCCGGGGGTCATTTCACAGGTTCTGTGAACGAGGGCCTGTCCGCCACCTGCCTTCGGCCAGGTCCCTCGGACCCAGCTCCCGGCCGAGCTCTGCACGTCCTCCCGAACGGGGATCTTCAACTGCCATCCTGTGACCGGTTCCTCTGATGTCACTTACCTTCGATGCCTGACCAGCCTGAGTGCCCACCGCGTTCTCCCCGGGGTTGTCTCTGTTTCTGTAATTGAAAAAGAAAACACTGATGGAAGGAAGCTTATTTAAAAAGCTGATACCGTTTTTGTGATAAAAAGTGCCCCAAACACATGTCCTGGCTCCACAGACCGGTTGCCACGGGAGCCCTGTGTCCACGTTTCTGGGAAGCTGTGTGCGGGCTGGGTGGACGCCGTCTGTGCACCAGCTTCCTCTGACCACTGCCTCTCTCTGCTGTGCCTTCCTGGTGCAGGTCAGGGAAACACCCAAGTGCTTGTTAAATGTCTGACAAGTTATTTTTTAATTGTTTAAATCTTCATTTATTTTTGAGAGAAAGAGACTGAGCGTGAGCGGGGGGGGGCAGAGAGACAGGGAGACACAGACTCCAAAGCAGGCTCCAGGCTCTGAGCTGTCAGCACAGAGCCTGATGCAGGGCTTGAACTCATGAAATGTGAGTTCATGACCGTAGCCGACATCAGGCGCTCAACAGACTGAGCTACCCAGGCGCCCCAAATGCCTGACGATTTAAATGTGTGTCTTATTTAACCTCCAGATACCCAGGGAGGCCCCTGCCAGTGTTATTCCAACTTTACACAGGTATAAGCCTTGGATGGGAAGGTACTTGCCAGCTTCCTGCAGGTGACAGATGCAGGGTCACCATGCCCCGGGGTCCTGCTGGTCCCCTCTCCCCGTGTTCTCTCCAGAACGCCAGGAATCGTACCACGTTGTTGACAGACCCCTGCTGCTAACTCTCTCCATGTTTGTGAATGATCAGGACCTGTCTGCATATATATTGTACTTTTGAACTAAACCATTGGCGTGAAAAAGTTAACAAGCATTTGTTACGTGCCTCCTATGTGCCGTTCCGCTTGCAGGATAGAGTAGGGTTAGCCTCTTGTAAGCTGATGAGGAAGAAGCATAACAGCAGATGAAAGACCGGGGAAGAGTGTGGCGGCTCGCGCAGCTGGGGCTGTGACCCGCAGAGTTCAGGTGGGGACGCCCTGTGTGAACCCCGAGGCAGGTGCTGGACCTGGGTCTGGAAAGAAGTTGGGATTGGTGCCCCAGTGGGGAACGTCCGTGTGATATCTCTGCACCCATAAGGCTCCCGCAGTGAGCCCGTATGCTGGTCACAGGTGTCACAGGTGGTCGTGGGCAGTGCTAGAGTGTCCTCCCTGAGAAATCAGGGTGCTGTCCCCTTATGCCGCGACTGGGCACCTGTGGTGATGTGTCTCACTGTGTTATGCAGGACGTCCACACACGGGGCTGCTGCTGAGTACCCTGGCTGGCCCTGGAGACCTGGGGTCATGACCCTGTTTCACACGGGGTATCCGGTGTGACCCTGGAGCCCCTGGGTTCTGAACCGGCTCCACACGAGGTCTCCAGGGTGACCCAGGTGTCCCGGGGTCCTAACTCCACTCTGCATGGGGTCTCTAGGGTGACCCTGGAGCCCCAAGGTCCTGACCAAGCTCTGCACGGGGTCCCCAACGTGACCCTGGAGCCTCTGGGTCCTGACCCGGCTCTGCACGGGGTCTCCGGCATGACCCCGGAGCCCCTGGGTCCTGACCGGGCTCTGCACGGGGTTTCCAAGGTGACCCTGGAGCCCCTGTGTTCTGACCCGGCTCTGCACGGGGTCTCCGGCGTGACCCTGGAGCCCCTGGGTCCTGACCCGGCTCTGCACGGGGTCTCCGGCGTGACCCTGGAGCCCCTGGGTCCTGACCCGGCTCTGCACGGGGTCTCCGGCGTGACCCTGGAGCCCCTGGGTCCTGACCCGGCTCTGCACAGGGTCTCCGGCGTGCAGGGGTGGTGTTCTCAGTCTCTCCATCCTGCACGTTCATCCTGTCCCGACCCTGGATGGCTCCAGTTCAGGGCTCGTGAACCGCAGTCTGTGTCCCACTGCCTGTTGTTACGAAGCTTTATCAGCGCCCAGACCCCTGTGTGGTCCAGCCTGCTGCTGTGACAGTTGTGGCAGAGAGTGTGTCCTCAATGGCTGATGTCTTTCCTACCTGGCCCTTCATGGAAAACGGCTGCCCTTGGACCCTTACCTGCTTTGCTGCGGGCAGTGGAGGCTTGGTTCAGACACTCACAAGGTCGGGGCTTTCTCTCTCACTGACTTAGGGTGGCGGGTAGCATAAATAAACCGGGTTTTGAAGGAAAGAACAGGAGTAGTTAAGGTGACCACAGAGTATCTTCCTGTGACTCTATTTTGCATTAAGTCAGGAAGTTCTCTGTGAAGACATCACCTTTACTGTCTTGCTAGTTAGCGCCTCTCGGCCGCCCTGTAGGTGCATGTGTGCGCGCTGAGGTTGACCAGCAGCCCAGCTGCCAGAGTGCCTGGCGACCTGGGTCCTCGCCCTGCCCTGCTCTGCACGTGTGGGCTGTCAGCACGTGCTCCTCTTGGCAGGATCCCCCCCAACGATCCACCCCCACGATCACGCTGAAGACTCCTAACTTGTGATATTTAACAGGAACTCATAATTTTTATGTTAATTGGCTACTTTATTCTAGACCGAATTCTTGGAAGTGTTTTGTTAATTCAAAGGAGACACATTTCAACTGTCACTTCAATTGAAACATCACTTTTTGAGGTTTCATCTTCTTGTCCATTAAAGAACGTTTGGTGCCACGTTGTGTGTGATTTCCTTTCCAAACCTGAAATCCAGTGACAATGCCAAGCTGATGTGGCTGTTGGGAAGGACGGTCGGAAGGCGGTCCCGTGCTCCCGGAGCGGAGGCGGCTGGTCTCCGCAGGTGACAGCCACCGTCTGATGCCCTCGAGGCACGGGAGGAGGCAGCTGAAAAGGTCAGTCCTGTCAAAGTGCTCTTGGCCTGTCCTGTTTGGAAGAGCCATTTGTCGTGTGCGGTGTGCCACCATCCCAGCTAGAGCTGTTCGGTTTCACACCCGCGCTGTTCTCTCCTAGTGAGCACGAGGCGCTCCTCGGACCCGAGAGGCCCCCCGCGGACGCCCCGCTGGCTCCCGCCCGCTGCCGGCTCGCTGCGGGGGCTCAGGAAGCCGCCCCCTCCTGTTCTGAGCTGCTTGCGCCCAGTGACAAGCGCCCGGACCGGCGTGTCTCCACTGCAGAGTCGCCACGAGGACAGTTGGCACAGAGCCTCCTGTAGGACAGACTTCTCTCTGTGGGCTGAGTGCGACGTCTGCGCTCTGTGCACGGGGCTCAAGACGGGCTTGCCATCCTCGCCTGGCGTCGAGGCTGCGTCTGGTGTGAAGGTGAGTGACTCCTGGGCGTTCAGCAGTCCTGTGTCTGCAGGGAACGTGGCTTCTTTTCTTCAGGTTCTTACTGTTCTAGAGTTTGCTTTGTTGTGATTGTACTTGTAGAAATAGGTGGCATCTGTGTTTTGGCCGTATTCTCTCACCAGCTGGCATCTGCCAGGGACACACGTGGGGTCGGTGATCCAGCCTCTGCCTCAGGATAGGATACACTGAGGGGCGCCCCAGCCTTGGGACGAGAGAACGGTGCCTTACAGGGGACAGCGTGGACCGTGGGGCCCCTTCCAGGACACGTGTGTGTGGGACGGAAGAGGGAGCCGGACCCGGGCGCCGCGTCCCCGGGAGCGCCAACTTACCCCGTGAGCTTTGGCTCAGTGTTTCAGTTGCCAGCACGTAAGACGCACAGCAGGCAGCGGACGCCGATGTTAAGGTGTGATGGCGTAAGCCTGTCTCTGTGAAGTCGACGCACCGTTTTCCAGGGACGGATACAGTTCACTCCGGTACTTGTGTAGGGGAGGAGCGCTGGCCCATGGCCTTGCAATTAGGTGAACTCTTCGCTTTTTGCTTTCAAAGTACAAGGAGGCCATTTTATTACTTAAAAAAAATGCTGAGCGCCAGCTTTAACATGAGAGACAAGGCGTGTCAGTGACCACGGAATGTTAGTGGCCCGCAAGGACCTGTGTTTTCCAGTCCTCAGGCCCCCCGAGGCCCTTGCTGGCCGGAACACTGGCTGCTCTCAGTCAGCCAAGGCTTGCTGACCCCTTTCTCTGAGTGAACTGCTCTGGACCCTTCTCTGAGGAGCGAGGGCTTGCGATCCGAGACCTGCCCATGACCATCTCGCCTCTTTGTTACTCAGAACAGGCTGAGGTCTCTGGGACCTTGGCCGTGTGACTTCTTAGCTGAGGCAGCACGTGCTTGAGAGTGACGGGGTGCGTTACCCGCGTTACAGGGCCGTGGGCGCCGACTGGGTTTGTCCTGAGAACACAGCATGTGTGAACCCCCTGATTGTAGGAAACCCACTCAAAGTGTCCCAAGCAAAAATGAGCCTGGCTGTCCGGCCACTGGGAAAGACTTTCCGGAACCCAGGGCACAGCGGACGGCACCAGCATCCAGATCTGGGTTTTGCCTCCCTGAGGGTCTGTCCTCGGGAGACTGATGGCAGCAGACTTGGGGTTTCTGGCAGAGCCTGTCTGGCTCAGCGGGGGACCAGCACCCACCCGCCTCACCCCTCGTCCACGTGGTTGCTGGTCAGGGTCCTTGGGAGCAGGTGGGGGCAGCCTGCTTTCTGCTGCAGGAGTGCTCGGTCATTGTGCACGCCTCGTGGGGGAGATTCTGAAAGGTGGGGGGATGGCTTACCAAAAGTCAGCTGATGGCCGGTGTCAGATTGAGGGTGGAAATCCGTGTGCCGCTGTGATGGCCACATGTGTTTACGGAGTAATCAGTGTTACCCTCGCTGAGTTCCTGGGGGCAGACAGCACCAGCCGAGCAAACACCTTAAGTGCTGAGAAGATGTGGTTGCCCTTCACGCCAGGAGCTTCATAAGGAGGATCCGAACGTGTGGAATTGCGGAGTTTGCTCAGGCGTGAAGATCGTTACGCGGCCAGGCAAACATACGGTATATTTTGCATCTCGTATTTGCTCAAGGAAGAACGATTGAACCCACTTCGTGTCCTGGTGATGGAGGTGGCCTCTGAGATACAGGACGCGGCCGGGGGCCTGGGGCCTCTGAGATGCAGGAGGGGGCCGGGGGCCTGGGGCCTCTGAGATGCAGGACGCGGCCGGGGGCCTGGGGCCTCTGAGGTGCAGGACATGGCCGGGGGCCTGTGGCCTCTGAGATGCAGGACTCGACCGGGGGCCTGGGGCCTCTGAGATGCAGGATTCGACCGAGGGCCTGGGGCCTCTGAGGTACAGGACGGGGCCTGGGGCCTGGGGTGTCCTTCGGTTTGGATTCCCGCAGGGACATGGTGACCTGTAGGGTGGATCCGCTGCGCTGAGCGTGGCTGACGTCTCCGGGTGTCATTGGAGTGATGTCCCCCTAACCACAGACGCACAGACTGTGGGCGGGCGGCAGCCTGTCCTGGCTGTCCTGATCTCAGGCAGTCAGAGGCCTGGACAGACTGTCTGTTGGTAGGATAAGAAGAGTTAAGGAGACAAAATAATTCCCTAAATTGATAAGAACTCAGCTGCAGACTACACAAGACTTAAAATCAAATGATTTGACCCAGAGTTTATTTCCCCAGGGAGAGCCCGGGGATCCAGGGCCCTCCCTTCTGTGCCTCCTGACCGTGTCTGTCACACGCCTGGGCACTGGGAAGTCCTCTGTGTGCCGTGAGCAGTGTGGGCCTGTTCCTCTAGCTTCCTGCCAGGTCAGCACCCCCTGCAGGCAGCCTCCTGCGACACCTCCTTCCTCAGTGTCCCTAACGGGTGGCCAGGTTGCAGGTGTAGGAGGGAGCTGTCCAGAGTCCCAGGGGTCAGCCTGAGCAAGATGTGCAGGTGTGCATCCAGAACAACGCACAAGGCGCTGGGCGCTGTCCCCCCACCGCCCCCCTCACCCTCTGGGACAGAGAATTGGAAAGGAAGTAGACCCCCTTCCCTGCTGGCAGTGGAGGTCGACCAGAAGTGTGCCATTGCTGCCGCGGAGGGCTGTCAGAGGTGGCCACCGCGGGCAGGCTTGCGGTGGCCCGTGGACTGTGCCGGACTTGCATAGGTTTTGTGCAGGGAAGGAACCTGGCTCCCTGGCCTGGTCCCGGAACACGTGTGGAGCCCATGCCGCCGCCACGACCAGGGAGCCGGCAGCTCCTTCCCAGGCGTCAGTGCGACGCTGGCTTTCAGGTTCTCCGAGGGCACAGCACCGCTGACAGTACCGTTCTGTGTGGATGCCCGGGGACGGAGGGACGCTGATGAGGCTGTCAGAGCTTCAGAGAGGGGACACTTCCGAAGTGCAGCTTCAGCTTTTACACATAAAGAGTTCTTTGAAGCTCTGGGTGATTCTTTCCAGAAGTGTGTCCTGATTCACTTCCAGAAAGAACTACATGCTGTGAGATAGAAATCCCATTTGTTAGGTTTGGTAAAAGGTTCCTTCCCCGCTGCCCGGGCTCTGTGGTCCTAACTGGCCAGGTGCATCCTGGGTGGGCATGCTTTCCTCTCTGTGGTCACGGACCCGAGACTGTGCAGATTCCAGAGTGAGCCATTGGAAATGGCGGCCCAGGCTCTCCGGTACCTGTGTGTGTGTGTGTGTGTGTGTGTGTGTGTGATTGCACATGTGCGGCCACTTGTATGCGTGTGTGACTGCACATGTGCCTGTGTGACTGCACGTGTGCCTGTGTGACTGCACATGCACGTGTGACTGCGCGTGTGTGACTGCACGTGTGTGTGACTGCACGTGTGCCTGTATGACCGTACATGCGTGTGACTGCACATGTGTGACTGCACGTGTGTGACTACATATGCCCGTGTGTGACCACATGTGTGCATGTGTGACCACACGTGTGCATGTGACATGCACGTGTGTGATCACACGCGTGCATGTGACTACATGTATGTGACTGTGTGATTGCACTGTGTGACCACGTATGTACATGTGTGACTGCACGTGTGTGTGACTGCACGTGTGCTTGTGTGACTGTACATGCATGTGACTGCACATGTGTGACTACATATGCCCGTGTGTGACCACATGTGTGCATGTGACATGCATGTGTGATTGCACGTGTGCATGTGACTACATGTATGTGACGGTGTGTGATTGCACTGTGTGACCACATGTGTGACTGCACGTGTGCGTGTGACCGCATGTGTGACTGCACGTGTGCGTGTGACCGCATGTGTGCGACTGCACGTGTGATTGCGTGTGCGTGTGTGACTGCACATACGTGCATGACTGCACATGTGCATGTGGTGGTTCCGGTCCTTCTGCTCAGGGGCCTGCTGGTTCTGTTGCAGCCAGATCCTGCGCCCACCTGTCTCTCCTGCTCAGAGCCAGGTCCCTGCTTCTCTTGTGTCTGCGGTGAGATGCCACACTCCCATGGCAGCCGTGGCTGCATTTCTGGTTTTCGCTGATGCTCCCTCCTCCCGTCTGCAAGTGCCTTGCACAGCTTTGGTGAAGAGCTTGCTGCCCAAATCGCCGGCACGTTCCTGGCTGCCTGCTTCCTCCTCGCCTCCACCTCCTGGGTCTGTGGCCGTGGCTGCCAGTCTGACTTGCCTCCATCCAGGTGCCTCACGACGTGGCAGGGACAGCCTGCGTCCCGCCTGGGTCGGGTGAGGTCCTCGTGGCTTAGGCTCCAGTTGAAAATGACTGTCCGTGGGAGATGCTTGAGCTCCTCCGCCATGTCACCGGGCTTCCTTTTGGTGACACAGCTCTGGACCAAGGGCCTATCCCTTCAGTGACACAGGCTCCTCGTTGGTCCCCATGGCTTTGAACCAGAATCCCGTGCTCTTGCCCCTTGATGGGCGGTGGGCAGTGGCGTGCATTTGTTCTGTGTGCTGGTCACCATCACACACGCTTCCCGCAGGAGGGCTGGAGGGCCTCGTGCAGGTTGGCAGAAGCCCAGCTTGCCTGTGGGCACATGAGCCTCCTAAGTACACCGTGTCTCAGGGCATCAGACCAGATGACCCCTGAGGCCCCGTTGTTGAGCTGAAAACTGCCCCTGCTTCCTGCCCTGGGGCGTGGCTCCTTGAAATAAGGGAGAAGGCGAGTGGAGTTCGGGAAGGTGCTTGGATGCCCCGGCAGAGGAGTTGGATTCAGAATGCAGCTGACGTAGGTGGCCACGTCTTGCCAGGTTCTGCTTCTCTCCAGATACACTGCGGTTCCTTCTCTGTGCGCACACATGTACATGTGTGTAGAGAGAGATGCGGTTACTGTATGTGTATGTGCATTTACACACATACCTGTGCACGTATTCCCACGTCTGTGTGTGTGTGTGTGTGTGTGTGTGTGCGCGCACCCACATCTGTGCGGCCATGATTACAATCCCTGGACGCTGGGAAAGGGCCCGAGGTGGCGTCCTGATTTTGTGGGCTCTGTGTCCCTGGGAGAACCCATCTTCATTGGAATGTTTGTCCTTGTTGGGTCCTTCTAGAACATTCTCCAGTCGTGGCCCAGGCCGCTTTCTGACCAGCCACCCTCCTGCTCCTGTCCTCACCGCCATTCCCCGGCCCCATTGCTGTGTTTTCTGATGCAGCCATGGCAGCAGACAACCCGCGTCCACGGCTGTTTGTGGTGCTTTTCTCTTGGATTCCTGTCTGCTGGGCAGATCTTCGCTCTAACCTGCCGCGTGCCATCACTGGGAAGGCAGAGATTCACGGCGTACGGTCCTTCCCAGAGGAGCTCATTTTCTAGTTGGAAGACGGCTGTCTAGACAATAATGTTCATGTGACAGAAGTGGGCCTGGGATGGAGACGGCTGTCAGGATGGTTTAGGGAGGGAGTCCCTGGTTTAAGTGACTGGTGCGGCAGGAGCCGGCACGCAGCAGCTGGGGGTCCTCGGCCGCGGCACTTGCGCCAGGGAGGATGGGCCTCCTCCCCTCTGGGCCCCGCCTCACTGGCGGCCTCTCCCCCGCCGAAGCCATGCCTGGTGGGCTCTAACTGCCATTACCTTACACAGTGCGGGAGAGGGAAGAGAAACGCAGGGCAAGTCCCCAGAGTGGGCGCCTTTCACGCTAACAGAGGGAGCGACATGCGGACCTACGTGCCCCACCCATGTCTGTCCCTGCAGTAGCTGCGCCAGCCGTGAGCTCGTGGCGGAGGCTGGGCCTCCCGGAAGGATGGGCACAGAGCTAGAGGCTGCTTGGAGGCAGAGCTGAGACCTCGCAGGGGCCGTGGGAGGGCGCGGCGTGAGAGCCTGGACCGGCCCCAGTAAATACGAACCCACCGTCTGGGGTCCCGGCTGCTCTGGAGTTCACGTCAGTGGTTGAAGCACTGGGACAGGCTGACATCCCACTGGGTGTGCGGGAGTGCGATGGCGGTGCGGGCGCCCTGGGCCCTGGGGGTGGGACAGGCTGCCGTCCAGCCGGGCGTGTGGGCGTGCGATGGCGGTGCGGGTGCCCTGGGCCCCAGGGGTGGGACAGGCTGCCGTCCAGCCGGGCGTGCGGGTGTGTGATGGCGGTGCGGGCGCCCTGGGCCTCGGGGGTGAATGCCCTCTAGGCCACGCTGCCTGTGACCTGAACCACTGCTGGCCCAAAGACTTTCCTGACCATCTTCCTTTCTTTGCAGGTCGCTCACGGAAGACCGTTTGTCACGGCACTCAGCTCTGTATCTGCCAGCTGAGAACAGTTCACAACAATAGCAGAAGAACTCAGGAAGTTCTGTTGCTGTTTAGATATTCTGTCGTTTTGTGTCAAATTCTGAGCACTGAAATTAAACATATAGAAAACAAGCAGTTGGTGTGACTCAGATTTGTTTTTGACGTCAGCTTTGTTAAGGGACGATTGATGCAAGACTGTGAGATGCTTGAGTGTTTTGCGGTGACATAACATGCGTACGTGTTGTGAGAGGGTCCCCGCCATCTGGTTGGTTACCGTCTGTCACGTCACAGAGCCGCGGTGGGGACGGTTCAGGTCTGTTCTCTCAGCAGAGTCTGTCACCCACTCATGGTGCTGACTGCAACCACCGTGTTGACATCGGGAGTGCGCCTTCCTGCCACCCCGTGCCCGCCTCTCTGCCCGGGCTCTGTGTCTGGGACACGCACCTCTGCGGTTCTGCTACAGATTTTTCGATTCCACAGACACGTGATGCCTGAGGAATGAGTCTTTCTCTTGTCATCTCACTTAGCATGAGGCCCTCAAGGTGCATCCAGGTGGTTGCAGATGGCGGGATGGTGGGGTGACATGCTGGCGTGCGTGCGTGTGGGTGCGCGTGCATAAATATGTACTCACACATCTGCTGGCCCTTCTTTTTTAAAATTTTTTGTAATGTTTTTAGTTTATTTTTGAGAGACAGAGAGAGACAGCGTGAGCAGGGGAGGGTCAGAAAGAGAGGGAGACACAGAATCGGAAGCAGCTCCAGGCTCTGAGCTGTCAGCACAGAGCCCGATGTGGGGCTCGAACCCATGCACTGTGAGATCATGACCTGTGCTGAAGTCGGACGCTTAACTGACCGAGCCCCCCGGGTGCCCCTACTGACAAGTTTTAAAAGATATTGTAACTGCTCCTCCCATAACAAATATATTCTCATTTCTCCCTTTTTTGAGATTCTGAAGATTGTCACTGAACGTTGGGCGTATCCTCTTTTACGTATGCTTGTGCGTGAATCGTTAGGAATCATCCACGCTTTGGGCTTGAACGTTACCCAGTAAGGATCGTACTTGAGAAGCTGGAAGAGATGACTACGCACCCTGTCTTGTGGCAGGTGACACGTGTGTCTGTGATGCACAGGCCTCTGGGTCCAGAATATGGTTTCGGTTTGTTAAGTGCGAACTCCTTCTGGGGAAGGTGGGAAGGCAGGAGGACATGGAGACTGTGTCCCCGTCACCGATACGGACTCGTACGAGGGGATGACCACGAGCCAGGGGGTTGTGAACACACATTAGCTCCGGGACTGGTGGCGCGTCCACCCCTTAGGGTCCAGGCGCGGTGCTCAGTGGTGGTTTGAGGCAGCAGTGGGTATGGTGTGGGATGGAACCGTGTGCCCCCACACCTGGGGGAGGCGGGCGAGGCTGGGGTGCTCCAGGCTACAAGGCCCCAGTCAGCCCCGGGAGGGTTCGGGCAGTGAAAGGCCACGAGAAGGCCCTGGTGGTGGGTCGTTAGCTGGGAGTCGTCCGCAGAGACCGGCACTGTGGTGGCTCCCCAGCGCTACTCTGCAGGGGGTGGGCGAGAGGCGTGAGTGAGGCAAGGGGGGAGGCTTGCGAGGACCCCTGTGACCCAGGCGGCGGCTGGCATGGGGAGGAGCGGAGACAGGGAGCCCCAGGAAGGTGGGCGCCAGCAGCACCAGTGCCTCACGGCCCAGTGCACGTGGATCGGAAGAGGGAGGGACCCAGGTCGCCAGATCCTGCTCGAGCCCTTAGGAGGTTGTGCTGGCAGGACCCAGGCCACGAGGCTGGAGACAGGTGCACGCGTGACCTCCGGGTTCTGGTGCCCATGTGCTTACGGGTCGCCTATGTCCAGGACATGTTGGGACCATGGGGCATTGGCAGGGTCTGGGCTGGGGCTGCTTTGGGAAGGTGCATCCGGCTGAATCCTGATTCCCTTCTGGGTGTTAATTATGGTGGGAGCGGGGGCTGAGGTTTTCTGGGAAAGTCCTCTGGTGAGAAAAGGGGGGCCCCGAACCAAACTCCATGAAGACCATCATTTACGGGCAGGGAAAGGTGGAGGGAGGGATGTTGGGAAGAAACGGGGGAGGGGCCATCGACGTGTCAGGGAAGCCGCTGGAGGGATGCTGTGGCCGTCTCATCCCTCGGCCGAGGGGTCCCTTTCTCCTCTGTGGCCGGAGGCTGCTGCTGGGCCAGGCGAGGCCGCAGGAGACCCTGATGGCAGCGGTTTCACTGACGCCACTGAGAGCGGACTCGAGGGGAGGGAGGGCTGGCACCTGGGCCTGTATCTCAGACACCCCCTCGCTGGACTCACGGGCTCTCCTGGTCCTGCTATGTGTACTACGGATTTTGTCCGTCCTTAAAATGTGGACTAGAAGCTCTAGTTTTAGAACATCTACCCCAAAATGTCTTTCCAAAAGCACTTTTAATTTTGATCTGCAGTACCGTGTACTTGTAGTGAGTTAACTTACGAGCCGCTGAGAACGCCGTGGACTAAGTCAGGACACTTACTCTGTATCCTGTTTTGGTTGCTTTGCTGTTCTAGAGGGTGAAGGGAGTCACCATGGCGATGTCCCCACGTGGCGGCCGCCATCTAGCGGGTCACGTGGTTAAGGTTGTTTCATTGACCTGACGTACGCCAGAGCCCCTCACGCCGCCGCGCGGCCACACGGGGCATCCGCCGTCTCTCCTGGAGGAGAACAGTCAAAGCAGAAGGCAGTTCAGGCCTCGGGTGCCAGAGGCCCCAACGGCAGGTCCAGGAAAGGGCCCCTGGTCCTGCACGCCCGCCCTCCGTCCCCTGCGGCATCCTGCTACATGCCAGTGGTTTTGCTACTTCAGGAAACAGTGATGTTTACAGAAGCTGGTTCTCCCTCGTGGCCGCGGTCCCCGACCCCTGAGTTCTCAGGGTCCTCTGGCCCCGGCGGAGGAGCCGCTGTTGCTTGAGGAGCAGATGCGGACGTGGCATCGACTGGGCTCTGCCCCACATCTTGTCCTGGGTCACGACACCATCTCTGCCTCGCTCACCACGTCGCGAATCTGGTTTCCTGCGCAGCAGAGTCTGCAGAAACCAGGACCGTGAGGACGTCTGTTTTCTTGACGCTCCAGTCAGGTGGCCCAGTGGCCGCGCCCGCGAGGTCTGGGCTGTCTCTTCCTGAGGATGCCAGTCAGTGGTGGCCGGGCCTCCATCCGACCTGAGCCCGCGGCGGCTGGGTGTGCCGACGTATCGGGTGGTGTGACTGAGTTAGAAACATGCCAGTGAGGGTGTTGTTACAAGAGTGTGCCCAAATCAAGATCACCCCGACACGTAGGCTTCCCCACTTCCCTTGAGCCCAGTCCTGCTGAAACAGTCTCACGATTAGGAGTAACTTCCCTGATGGCCAGTGTTGGTCAGACTGTGTGGCCGCTTCCCAAATATGGGTCTTAACCCGAAGGAAGCAGGTTTGCCGTCAGCGTCGAGTCTGTTCGCTCCGTGAGGCCTCCCAGAGGTGTGTGCCGACGAGGGTGGCGTCCTGCCCTGGGGGCTCTGCCAGCTGTGGGACGGCTGCCTCCTGGCTCAGCGCAGCCCGGGAATCAGGTTCTGCTCATTTACAGGTGACGGGCATGCGTGTGGCGCGGGGGACGTCCCCCTTGTGCCTGACAGTGAATCCTGGCACTCCCATGGGCCGGTTTCCCTGGAGGGTCGACGCCCTCCTGGCTGGATGAAGGCCCAGATGGACACGCGAGCACCTCTGAGTCCGTCTGAGCCCGACGAGGTCACAGGGACCCTCAGATGCACCCATTCAGCTCACACCGAGGGCGACGGCGTGCAAACTCACAGCACGATTTTATTTTGTGGATTAGACGATTCCTGGTCTATTTCTCTTTTAGGCCCGTGCGTGCTGAAAGAGTTGGCCGTGCCCGAGGCGTGACGAGTGGGAGGTGGACAGCCCACCCGTGTCCGTGTTCACTCTCCACCGTGAACCGCTCCGACTTTGGTTGTGGCCTTGAGTTGCCACTGAACGTGGACAGCACCGTGGTGGAGGGTGGCGCTCTGTGTGCCCCTCTGGGAGGTGCCCTGTTGTCCCCAGGCACCGTGGTCCCGCGAGTCACACTGCGTGGCCGCACGGGTGTCAGACAGCGGAGAAGCACTGTTCACGGGGCGGTGCGTGACGCTGGCGGCGTTGAAGGCTGTTGGAACGTGGACACGCCTCCGTCCGCTGCCGTGTGTTGGGTTCCGACAGCTGCGGGCAGGGGCTCTCGCGGCTGTTGGGTGCGTCTGAGGGATGCGTCGGTGGCGAGCGAGGGGTGGTGGCGAGGTCGGCCTCCCGGGAAGCGCGCTGGCTCCGTGCGTCCTGCCCACACACGGGGGTGGATCGTGCGCGTGAGCCCCCGGCGCGAGGAGCGGCTGGCCACACGGACGGCGAACGTGCACTCCTGTGCCTAGAACGTCCCACGTCAGCCTGCTTCCACAGCAGACGCGGGTCAGCAGCGGAGGAGGGAGGCCTGGCTGAGGCCACTCTGACGCTGGGGCCAGACCAAGCCCGTCACCCAGACTCTGCGCTCCTGGTACAAACGCACATATTTGTGCATCAGTTACGGGGGTTCACGGGCACAGCGATGGGACGTGGGAAGGGAAGGCGCCCCCCCCCCCCACGCCGGGTTGACGGTAGACCTCAACGACGTGTCCGGCACGCAGGACCCTGCACCTGCTGGGCCCCCTTGAACGTGGAGTTGGGGGGGTGGTGGAGGGAGATGATATCCTAAGGCACGCGAGTGAGCGTGAGGGCGGTGCGTCTGGAAGGGCTGTTCCCGGGGCGCCCGGGGAGGGCCTTGAGCCCGGGCCTGGTAAGCTCGCCCAGGCCGCGAGCTTGGCGCTCAAGGGGCCCTCGGTGCTCGGGAGGGGACGGTGGGCTTGTGTTGCAGAGGGACCATCCTGGGCGAGAGGAGACAGCGGATTGGAGGGGCGAGTGCTGGGAGCAGGGACGTTAGCCACGCGGTTCCCACGGAAGGTGTGAATAGAGTAATGCGATAAAATAGAATAATAAATATAATAAGTAATTTGCTTAAAGTTTTTGTGCCGTCAGGGTCCACGCCTGGCCCGGGAGTCGGGGGGTGGGGGGCGCGGTGCTCTGAGTCCCTTATTTGGTGCACTTTTGTGCCCCACAAAATACGGTGTTTTCAAGGCCCTTGCGTGCAGTTCTTCCCTTGAAGACCTGTTATCCCCGAGTGTGGCCGAAGGGGAAGGTGCTGCAGGCCGTTTAAATACCAGGCTGGCAGCGCCTGCTGCTGTGACGAGCACGGGGAGATGTTTTGTAGGTCACATCGCTGCCCCCGCTCCGGGTTTCTGACTCACCTGGGGACAGGCAATTGATTGCATTTTGTATTTTTTCCAGTAATTAATTGTATTTAATAATACAATAATACTTACATACTATTACAATATTACAATACAATGTCAATAGTAATCGATTGTCATCTTGCCGATAATTGATTGGGTCTTGCCAGTGTCAGGAGACGCTGACATTGCCGTGACCGTGACCGGCAGCCACGGGTCTGAGCCCGGCTTTGCAGGCAGCACGGTGACCCAGAGGCGAGGGAAGCCCAGCGCAGAATGGGCAGCTTGACGCTGTTATCATTGTGAGCTGTGAGTGCGTGGTGAACGGTGTGCAGTGGGTGTGGTCATGTGCGCGGGGTGCTCTGCGCCTTTGAGATAAGGGCTGGCTTCCCCCTCCCCCAACGCCTGTCCAAGGTCACTTCATCAGACGCTTGAGGCTCTTGTCTTGTTGCGGGAGGGTCACCGTGTGGATGATTGAGCAGGATGGTGTCTCCTCTCCGTGCTGTTGGGCCCAATTCTGGGGCGTTCTGTGTAAGCATGACCCGGGGTCGCCGCGTGGGGCGTGCTGTGCTGGGAGGCGCCCAGCACCACTGTGACCGCTCCCCGGACTTTCGGGGAAGAAACTAGAACGACACCTGCGGTCTCCAGGGGTGGTATGTATCTCGCCTCCCCAGGGCCTCTGTTAGACACCAAAGCAGAAATCAAGAGACAGAGCGAGATGATTCTTTAAAAAGGTTTTTAAAAATATTTATCTTAGAGCTCGAGTGGGGAGGGGCTGTGGCAGAGAGAAAGGGAGACCCAGAATCTGAAGCAGGAGAGTAAGGTAATTCTTAAACAGCGTCTTACGGGTGGTAAATAAATACTAAGTTGGCTGTAATTCCCAAGAAGGAACTCTCTTCTGAGTTCGCTAATTGGGATGAACCGGTTAGGCGGTTAATGTCACTGCGGCCGTCCCTCTGTTTGTTCCGAGGAGCCTGTGGAAGGAATCCTGCAATTCCGGCAAAGGCCGGAAGCTGGTGAGGTCGGCAGCCGTGCAGGTGGAAAAAGGACCGTGTGCAGACACGGACCCCCGCGTGTCCGTTCACGCGTCAGCATGGACACAGACCCGTGCGTGTCCGTTCACGTGTCAGCGAGGACACGGACCCCCGCGTGTCCGTTCACGCATCAGCATGGACACAGACCCGTGCGTGTCCGTTCACGCGTCAGCGAGGACACGGACCCCCGCGTGTCCGTTCACGCGTCAGCGAGGACACGGACCCCCCCGTGTCCGTTCACGAGTCAGCATGGACACAGACCCGTGCGTGTCCGTTCACGTGTCAGCGAGGACACGGACCCCCGCGTGTCCGTTCACGCATCAGCATGGACACAGACCCGTGTGTGTCCGTTCACGCGTCAGCGAGGACACGGACCCCCGCGTGTCCATTCACGAGTCAGCGAGGACACGGACCCCCGCGTGTCCGTTCATGTGTCAGCATGGACACAGACCCGTGCGTGTCTGTTCACGTGTCAGCGAGGACACGGACCCCCGCGTGTCCGTTCACGTGTCAGTGAGGACACGGACCCCCGCGTGTCCGTTCACGAGTCAGCATGGACACGGACCCCCGCGTGTCCGTTCACGAGTCAGCGAGGACACGGACCCCCGCGTGTCCGTTCACGCGTCAGCATGGACACGGACCCCCGCGCGTCCGTTCACGTGTCAGCGAGGACACGGACCCCCACGTGTCC
>PJEM01017109.1:0-23250 GCA_004023845.1 Helogale parvula | reverse complement strand
GTGCCTAGGGCTGGAATTGGGAGGGAGAGAAGGAGAGGGAGGTGGTGGTGACACTATCTTTGCCTGTTGGTAGCTTAGAATCTCCCTGAGATGGCTGCTTCACGCTGGCAGCTGGTCCTGTGGCAGAGGAGGAGCTCTGTGAGTACTCATCAGAAGGAGAGACTGTGTGGGTGCAGCCCTGAGGAATGACTAGGGTGAGTCCGACGTGTGGCTTGAACCCATGAACTGCAAGATCATGACCTAAGCCAAAGTCAGAGGTTTAACCAATTGAGCCACCCAGGTGCCCCTCTTTCTTCTCTAGTACTTTAACTCCGTTGAGGTTTTGAGCATGCTCAGTTTTTATGAAATGTTAGGCTGGGCAAGTTAGATAATGGAATGCTGCACTGCCAATTTAACAGGTCTCAAATGAACACTAAATTAGATGATGATGGTGAAGACACTATAACTGTAAAGAACTATATTGCAAGATGCCTTTGTCATAAAATTAAGATAACAAATAGCAAAATAAAGCAGCAAAAACAAGTACTGTGATTTATAATCGCTGCAAACAACCTAAAAGTCTAACAGGAAAAAAAAAAAAAACATGACGAAAATGAATTGTGGTATATGCATACAAAGAATACTATACAAAATGAAAACGGTGGCTTCACACAACACAATGGATAATTATCTTTTTTTCTAAAAACTTTTTCTTTAACATTTATTTGAGAAACAGAGGGAGACAGAGCACAAGTGGGGGAGAGGCTAAGAGAGAGGGGGAAGAGAGAATTCGAAGCAGGCTCCAGGCTCCAGGCTCCAAGCTGTAAGCACAGAGCCCGGCTGGGGCTCAGACTCATGGACCACAACATTATGACCTGAGCCAAAGTTGAAGCCAAGCCAACTGGGCCACCCAGGCGTCCCTGGATAATTTTCACTGACATGTTTTTGAGGGAAAGCGGCAAGGTACAAAATAATATACATGGAATGGTTTCATTTATATGAATTAAAAAAAAAACAAGTTAAACTATTTGGCTTAGAGATACACACATTGGTATAAAATGAATGCAAGGAAATAATTATAAAAATGTCAGGAGAGTAGCTACCTATAAAGTTGAAGGCAGGGGTTGAGAACAAGCCCATGCCTACAACGGTCCTGGAATGCTAACAATGTTCTACCTCCTGACTTGGGTGACATACTTGCTTTATAATTATTTACTGAAGAATACATGTAAGTTCTATATAATATTCTACATATTACATATAATTTTCCACATATTTTTAAATAACAATTTAAATGAAATATAAGTAAAAGAAGGAAATACTAACAATTTCCACTTGATCACAGAATGATAAAGATCAGGAATGAAAATGCAAAACATGGAATCAAGTAAAATTGGACATCCTTGCTACAGACTTTGAAGGACCTGGTGAACATCCTAGGGTTGGGACAGGGGGTGAGGTCTCTGGTTCTACCATATGCCAAAGAAGTGACTGCCAAAAATGCAAACATTATTAATCATGGACCAAGCCAAAGCACAAATAATCACTAAACCTTATTCACAGCTATACCAGCACTAAATTTGTACCAATGGGCGTGAAATGGTTCTGTAATGCTGATTTGTGGCACAAGATTCTTTTTGAAAAAGAATACCTACTTATTACAGATCTACTTTTCTGTGGCTAGTCAGGGTTCCGCACTACTGAAATAAATGGGGTAATTTCTTTCTTACATTTGAAATGACTAATAATATGTCAGTCTTTCCTGTAGCTTCATATAAATGTAAGCACAAGTATGTGCTCTTGTTAAAAAAACAAAACAAAACAAAAAAACCTGGCTTCTTTCGTTTAGCATTTTTTTCAGATTTATTTATGTTGCCTCTACTTTTTTCCTAAATACATTTAACTATACAGATACAGAACAATTTGTTTATTCATCTGCTGATGGCTATTACTGCTTCTCAGTTATTAAAAATAAAGCTGGGGGCGCCTGGGTGGCTCAGTCGGTTAGGCGTCCAACTTCGGCTCAGGTCATGATCTCATGGTTCGTGGGTTCAAGCCCCGCGTCAGGGCCTGTGCTGACAGCTACCCCACAGCTGGAACCTGCTTCGGATTCTGTCTCTCTCTCTCTCTCTGATCCTCCCCTGCTTGTGCTGTCTCTCAAAAATAAATAAAAAACATTAAAAAAATAATATAAAAATAAGGCTGTTAGGAACTTGTGTGTACAAGTGTTTGTACTGATGTAAGTTTTCATCTCTCCAGCGTAAACATTTAGGAACAGAACTGCTGGATCTTAGTTTAATTTTCACTTGGTAAGAAACTACTGACCATTTTTCCAAATCCATTATACAGTCTGCACTTGTGCCAGCAAGTATGAGAGCCCCGCTGTTCTACAACCGACCAACCGTTTGTAGGGCGTCTTTTCAGTGTTGGTCATTCTCGTGGGTATGAGGTGGTAGCTTGCTGTGGTTTTAATCCACACATGCCTGATCACTAATGACAGTCTTTTCATAAGCTTGTTGGCAATTCATGTATCTCCTCTGGTTATATATGTTCAGATCTTTTGCTCGTTTTTTTAACTTAGCTGTCTTACTCAGTTGTGTTCTTTATATATTCTAGATCAAGTCCATTGTCCAAAATATATATTGTGAATAATTCTTCCTGGACTTTGTCTTTTTTTTTTTTAAGTAAGTTTTTAATTTGATGAAGTCCGGCTTATCAATTTTATCTTTTATAATTTATGTTTTTGGATTGTCTACACATTTACAATCAGTTTGTCAAATTTTTTTTAATTAAAATTTTCTTTTATGATTTTTATTTATTCTTGAGAGACAGAGCGAGCAGGGGAGGGTCAGAGAGAGAGGGAGACACAGAATCCAAAGCAGGCTCCAGGCTCTGAGCTGTCAGCACAGAGCCCGATGCGGGGCTTGAACCCACGAACCATGAGATCATGACCTGAGCCGAAGCCAGAAGCTGTACGCTTAACTGACTGAGCCACCCAGGCGCCCCATCCATTTGTCAATTTCTACGAAAAGTGCATTCTGACTGGGATTAAATTTTTCTAACAATTACACAACAGAAAATTACATTTAGCAATATTGTATATTCTGATACATTAACACATCATATACAACTGAATTTTTAGTTTTCAATGTAGAGACTTTACATGTATTTTTTTTTCAATCAGTTTGTTTCTACATTGTTTATACTTTTCAAATGAAAGCTTTAAAATCTTATGTAGTCAAATGTCAACTTTCATCCTGGATTAGGGGGTTTATTTTACCCTATTCCATTATAAACCATTATTCTATTATAAACCTATCATCTCATTGCTCATCTCAAACCTAGCATTGCTTAGGTTTACTTTTATAAACTGACTTGGACATTAATCATTAACATTTTATAAGTTTCACATTAGGTAACATTCTCACAGTAATACTCAGGGTATTTCCCTTCACATCTTCCTTTTTCTCTCTGAATTAAAACAAAGTATTTAACACCAAATATATACATATCATTATGTTTAAGGATGTAGTAGAGATTTTTCTGGCTCAAGCGTGCAAGGGTTTGCAATACAGACACAGAAGTAACATTCATAGACACCACTGTCTCATGCTCTATTCCCCACATTTCTTCTCCCCCTTGTATGAGAGGGACCACTCTGTTTATCTTTTCCTCTCTCTAATAATCTTCCTCCTTTTCCTTTCCTGCTAATTTTCTTCTATTTTTTGGCTTCTCTCCCTTCCTTTTTCTTTCTCCCCATTTCCATTTTATTATTCCCTCTCCTTAAACACCTCCTTAGCTGCCTAGATTAGAAATAACAATTATGTGACACATAGCCTCTTGATGTATTAGTTGATGGATTGAAACCTCTCTCTGACTTTTCTTCTGAGTCCAGGCAAACATTAAGACCATCTGCAAATGAACATCTCATTTAGTCTCCTACTTACCTAAAATACAGTATCTGAAAAACTGAATTCATTGCCCTTTCCCTCATACTTGTTTTATGTTACCTTTCTAGGTGGGTGGTACCACCACAGTTAACCGAAGACACACATGGAGTTTTTTCCAGGAGTTCTTCTCAGAACAAATCCACACTTGTACAGTGCGCTTTCTTATATTTTAACAAATCACTACTGTTTCTCAAAATAATACAAGCACATAGATTTTTAAAAGTCAAGTAATGGGGTGTCTGGGTGACTCAGTGGGTTAAGCATCTGACTCCTGATTTCAGTTCGGGTCATAATCTCACTTAGTTCTTGAGTTTGAGCCTTGCATCCGGCTCTGAGCTGACAGTGCAGAGCCTGTTTGGTATTCTCTCTCTCTCTCTCTCTCTCTCTCAATCTCTCTCTCTCTCTCTCTCACAGACACACACACACACACACACACACACACGTGTGCAGATACTATTCTGACCTCTATTGTTCCTGATGAAAAGTTCAGTGTTAATCGGACTTTTGGTCCTTTGAATGTAAACGTATTTTTCCCCTCTGGATGTTGTGAAGACTATCTTTCCAATTGGCTCCCACATGTGCTCGCTCTCTCTCAAAATAAATAAACTTAAAAAAATAAAATAATAAAAATAAAGTAATAAAAAGCTATTAAAGTCACAAATCTGAAAATAACCAAAACCAAAACCAAAACACCTCTCCATCTGTTGGTGGCAGTCACTTTTATTTTACCAACATGTTTCCTCTGGAATTTTTAATTATAAATAAGATGCTTACTTGTTGAATTGCTGATTTTTAGAAAATTTAAACTGACTTTCTGTTAAAATAGATTAGGTCTTTTCTTACTTCCCATCTTCAAATTACCTATCACTGTCATCATCAATACTAGATAATTACAATTTCTGGTTGAATCAATATTCAATGTTTGTTATTAAAACTGAATCTGCTAAAACAAGTAACATTAAAATCAGCTATCCCTTCTTCAATCATCTCTTGTTTTCTCTGAGGTTAATTAGTGGTCACCTTTTTTATTTACTTAGTTTTTCTATGCTCCTGTATCAGAACTGTAAAGTACTTAATTAGAGCTCTAAAAAGACCTGTAATTTCCAAATACCTAACCACACGCGTAGATGCACAAATTCAAATTTCTCTGGTTCCTTCACAGAACCTAGCTTCCTGCCTCAAGTCTAACTAGCTGCTCTCCAGGCATGTTCCCTCAGTTCCTTTCCTGTTAGTAATTATACATTCCTTTTTCTTCACCTCCTCAGCTTATTTTGTAAAATCACATACTCTACTACCACTTTTCTGTGTGTGAAAATAGTTGATTTACTTACACCTTCCACAGTCCAGTAGCTTCTGGGAAAAGGGTATATAGGAAGGAAAATGTTTTAAATCCTTGCATTTAACATTTGACTGAGCATTTGGTTGAGTACAGGATTTAAGACTGTTTCACCCTCTTCTACCTTCCAGAGTTGCTAACAAGTCTGGCAACATTCTAATTTTCTTTACTTTCTAGGTGAAAAGTTTTTAGTTTTCTCCAAGGTTTAAAGGTTGTCTTTTTACTCAGAATTCTCTAATATCACAGAGACATAACTTGGTTTTGTCCCTTTTCATCCCAAGTGCTGAGGACTGAACGAGCTCTTTCAAAAAGGAGAACAGTGTCCTTTAGTTCAGAAAAATATTAAGTACTCATACCACAGGGCTGCTGTGTGAATTAAACAAAATACTTACACGTGGCACATGTAAGTAGAGAATGATAATGATCAATGATTATCAACATTTACCAATGTCTTTGATAACCATACTTTCTTCTCAATCCTTCCTTTAAAGTTGAATTTCTATGTTCATAAAGTATAGACTTTAGAAGTTTTTAAATAATACATGCTTTTAATGATTATCTGCAAGTGGTAAGGTGTTTCTCTAAAATGGGGGGGGGGGTGTTTAAAATTTTTAATTTTGAAACAGTTCACTTACAGAAGAGTTGCCAAAACAGAAACCTCCCATCTACCCTTCAGATAAACTGATAACACAATTTCTATATTATGCCCTTATTCTCGCCTGACAGTTTAACAGCTAAGTACAAAATTCTTGGTTGACAGTGCTTGTTCACAGTTAATCTGACTTTTTTGGTTCTTTGAATGTAAAGGTGTTTTTTTCCCCCTATGGATGCTTTGAAGACTGTCTTTCCATTTGGCCCCAGTTTCACAGCATCTCTAGTTTCAGATTCATTTCTAATTATTTAAGATTCTTTCACCTATTTCTCAACGGCTATTTAATTTTTGCTATTAATATTTTCCCTCAACTACTGACTTTTAATCCGATAATCAAATATTTTCATTTCAACAAATCCTACATGGTTCTTTAGCAAATTCACTTAATTCGAGGTCTTATTTATTTAGACACTTTAACTAGACTGAATTTTTAGTGTTTTTCTGATCTTTCTGTTAAATCCATTCTTAGTCTTCTAATTAGCCGCCTTTTGTTGTCTGCTAATTCTCCCTCAGGTTGGACTATGTCCCTTGTAATTTTATTATGAGTTCACCTCAACGAGGAGGTTGTTTTTCTGGTGAAAGTCCCATGCTCCTTGACTGAGGAAGAATCTCTACAAAGCAGCTGCATTTGCTAATACTTAGCTACCCACAAGGCCAAGTTCACGAAACCAAGTATAAATTTTAGTTACTTCACTTGGAATTCTCATACCACATGGACACTACACATTCATACTGCACATCTGTATGGAGGTGCAAGCTTGGAAAGACAGTATGATGTAGTGGTTTAGAGCTTAAAGCTCTGAAATTAGATAGTCTAAGTTCAAATCCTGAATTCCTCTACCTACTAGCTGTATGATCTTGGACTTATGTGTGTCTCAGGTTCCTGTTCTATGTAAATGGAGTTTATCATCTTATCTACCTCAAAGGTTTATATGAGGATTAGATGAGTAGTGTTGCTAAGTAAAGAGGTTGGCAAACAAGTTGAAATAAATAAATGGTACTATTTTTACTGTGTCATTATTATTACATCACTTTTCTCCTCTCCACCCAGAGAACTGAGCAGAGATAAGCTTCCTTGATGGTTACCTAGGCATGTGGACAAATATTTCTAGTCAGTCTCCCTTCTTTGACAGGAGCAGCACACATACAGAAATACATGGATCAAAAAAACAAAACAAAACATGAGTCTCTTATCATTTACATTTAACAGGGAGAATGAAGCAGGAGCAGTAAAGAAAAGCAAAACTTGGGGCGCCTGTACGGCTCAGTCAGTTGAGCATCTGACTTCGGTTCAGGTCATGATCTTGTGGTCGGTGGGTTCGAGCCCCATGTCCAGCTCTGTGCTGACAGTTCAGAGCCTGGAGCCTACTTGGGATTCTGTATTTCCCTCTCTATCTGCTCCTTCCCAGCCTGTACTCTGTCTCTCTTTCTATCTCAAAAGTAAACATTAAAAAAAAATTTTTTTTAACTTACTTAAGCCAATTAAATCCCTTTTACAGTAATGACATATTTTCCACAAAAGCAAATTTAAATGTGTATATAATCTGTATGTCTATGGCATACAGTAAGATTAACAATATAAAGAATATTCAGTGTTCACTTTAGTTCTAACTTCATCTATCACGTATTAATTATTTAAAAATGCATTCATATATAAATTGTATTTAGTGAGGTTTGCTCTTCTAGGTATAGAAGGCCTTGGCAGCAGAGATTTAAACCTTCAGAAGGAAATGCTTGTTCAGTACCCAGTTACTGCCTGAACTGTCTGCCAAGTCTATTTTGCAAAAGAAAAGGCTGAGGGAAGTAATTAAAGGGCTTGAAAAATGAGAAGTATGTGTAATTCATGCTTCTCAGTCAAGCATGGAATCTCCTATCAATCCCCTGAGGATGTGAAAGTCAACTGAGCACAAACAGCGGTCATTTATCTGGATGTAGAACCAGGTAAGGTAGAGGTCAGTCTTTGAGTCTGTGTTCCAGATTCATCCCAGAGAGAAAAGATCACTGTGGTTTTACATTTGATTCCTACTTGCTTTGTGACAACTGCCTGAGAACTTTTTGTTAACTTGATATTTTCCCTAAATAAATGAGGTATTCTCAGCTGTCAATGATTCTTTCACTGGAACAAACTTTTACAAGATTAATTTGATTGGATAAGAGAACTCTGTCACACTCCTTAAAGAGCTCTCTTAGTTGTTTTAAATTTCTCCACCCCAACACCACCATAAAAGTTAACATCAAATTGTATTAATAAAGTGCCTAATGTCTGCTCTGGCATAAGGTAAGAGTAACTTCTGTTATTAGGTTGTCAAGTTTCTTAAGTCTAACATCAGGCAGTATCAACAGAAGGTCAACAGTTTATCCTATAAGCTTAAAAGGATTCACAGATTTTCTCCTTAAAGAGACTAATAATACCTACAGAAACAAATTTTCTAAGAATTACATATGTAAATAATCTTTTAAGTTCCAGATGGAGCTTATGAACACAAACAAAAAAGCTATATACATCATATTCAGTTGTATATTTCTCATCATTAGTAAGTTAAAGATGAACAAAGACACCACACATGACACAAGTATGCCTAGTACTAAAGAATAGCCAGACTAGAGGACTTATTTACAGCTCTCAAACTTACCATAATTTATTATTCTTTCAACAGCTGCTTAGGTCTCCATAAAGATGTGGCTAAGGCTAATTAGGTAGGGTAGACAAAGAGAAGAAAAGGAAACAAGTGTAGAAAAATATGCCCTATATAAATGGTGTATCAAAAAATATACTATTAGCTTTATTACAAATAAACAATCAGGAAACATATTTATTGCAAGTAAAAATCACTAGAATCCTTATAAATAAAGTTTAAGTGAACTATTGCTCCTGGGTATTAAAAAGATAAAATTTATACAAAAAGCTGATCTTCCTCACGCTTACCAAATTTATCTACAAATCCACACAACTGTTTCCATAGGTTTAAAAAAAAATTCTAGAAAATATCATACTGAAATTCTTTGCTAATTTTAAAGAGGAAATGAAAAGAAACAAAATTAAGTCAATGCCACTAGCAGCAAATCAGAACATGGTATCATGTTCTTGAGAGTACACAAAAGCAGGGCACTTGGATGGCTCAGTGGGTAAGCCATCGGACTCTTAAGTTTTGGCTCAGATCATGATCTCCTGGCTTCTTTGTGGGCTGGGGCCACACAGTGGGCTCTGCCCTGGGAGTGTGGAGCCTGCTTAAGAGTCTCTCTCTGCCCCTCCCCACTGGTGCTGTCTCTCCCCCCCCTCCCCCATGAATAAATAAACTTAGCAGATTAAGTTCATTAAAACTTACTGTTCTGCCATGCTTAGATAATACAAAAAGTCAAGCTGTCAAAGGGCAAACTTACTGTTATCTTTATCTTTTAAAAAGTTTTCTTAGGAGGGGCACCTGGACGGCTCAGTCAGGTAAGTGTCTGGCTCCCGATTTCAGCGCAGGTTATGATCTCATGGTTTGTGAGATCGAGCCTGTGTCAGGGTCTATGCCGACAGTGCATCGCCTGCTTAGGATTCTCTCTCTTCTCTCTCTGCCCCTCCCCTGCCCATGCTCTGTCTCTTTTTCCCTCCCTCTCTCAAAATAAATAAAAATGAAATAAATGAGTAAGTTTTCTTATTCTAAACACCCTAACTGCATTTATACAATTATTTTTAAAACAGTGAAATTACATTCCCAAAAGGTAAAGTTTTTTTTGTATTTTAAATGATCCTCAAAATATCTTGAAAAAAAATTACTCAAATAAATCTGCTATTCTCCTTTCTTACCCACACATGAACTTTACAAGGATAAGGTATATGTTTTACTAAAATTGAGAAAAACTAAGTTGGAATTTATATGAAAGGATAAAAATAGATCTATTTGGGATTCTAGCCAGTGGTTAAATGCTATTGCCCTTTTTGGTTGCTTAGAGAAAATAATATAAGGAAAAAAACTTCTCTATCACCTCTTATCTTCTAACCCTAGAATGAAATTTAATATATTTCTAAAGTGTTGAGACTTTACATGTAGACAAAAACATAAATATTTTAGAACAGATTATCTTACAGTATGATAATCTCAATATAATAGTAAAATAATTCAATCTGGGGACAACACAAGGAACACTGAAACACAGTATAAAATGCCTCTTGTAGTATATTATCAGGGAAGACTTCCACTGCTTTATTCAACTTTAAGTACACTCTAACAGGAAATTAAAAAGTACACTAACATTTGAAAATGTTTCTTTACTCAAATCATGTAATCAATAACCTTCTGAAAACTCAGAAACCAACTTCAGAAAATGTGATCAAGAGAACAGAATAGGAAGATCCTGACCTCATGCTCACTCAAGGAAACACCAAAATATACAAATACATACAGAATAACTATCTTTAACAATAAACTCAAGATCTAACATAACAATCTAAAACTAACAGAACTGATCATATACACCTGGATATTTAAAAAAAAAAAAAAAAAGCCACACTGACAGAGTAGGAAGAGCACACAGGCAGTTTCGTCAAGACCCACACCCCAGTGATAGTGACCCACAAAAATGGTGAGTATCACCAATGTAGAAGCCATCTCTGATGAACGAAGGTCTGAGCCCCACATGGTTCTCCACGGCCCAGGGAATCTATACTGGAAAAAGACACCTAAGATGTCTAGCTTTGAAAACCAATGGGGTTTTACATCCGTAAGAGCCACAGGGCAGCTAGAAACCAAGACTCTGCGCTTAGAGGAACCTCAGTGGCTCAGAGTCCCAGCACAGAGGCTTCAGTCTGAAAAGTGCCTGGTGTACACGTGAAGGAACTCCAATGACCAATTTTAGGGCATGTAAAAGATGGGTAGCAATCTGCTGATATATCCTCTGGGGAGGAAGTACTTGTGAGTGCCCATTTTCTTACCCTCATCTGTAAGCAACATTTCTGACATTCTCCATCTACTATGCTAGCACTACTCACCCTGCTCCAGCATTCTCCTGTGTACTTGCCTCACCCAACCGACTCAGGCATTTTGGAGGCCTGCCCAAGCAGCACCCCACTCACTCCCACCATAACTGGCAAGCGGCCATGGCTGTCCCTGAAACCCTCCTAAACACTCTGCCCTGAAGGACCAGTTCCATACACTAAAATTCCCATAACCAACACAACCTTACCTCATAGCAAGCTGCCCAAAAGATATGCCTCGTCACCAAACCCCATTGTCGCAGCACAGCCTTCAATCCAGCAACACTGTGGGCCGACCCTATATACCACTGCACCTATGACAGTCGTGACTGGGTCTTCTCAGCCAGATGAATGGCAAGCCAACCGTATTCACCATCATGCAAGCAGCAGTTGATGGCTAGACCTCAACAGCCAGCCAGACCAGGGGAAAGTCCTGCACACCAGCAAGTCCACATCAACTGCAATACATCTATCCACAACAGGAGGGTAAACCACACAGGGAACATTCCTGGAGCAGGTCCCTCAGGTGACCAGGGAATCTGTGATACAGGGCCCCACAGGCTATCTTCTGTCTGCATAAAGACACTACTTAATGACCAGGAGCTGTAACTGATCTACCTACCTAATAGAAAGAAGCAGAGCCTAAGGCAGAGGGGACAGGGGGAATGTTTCAAATGAAAGAACAAGACAAACCTCAGAAAATGAACTTAATGAAACAGAGATAAGCAATCTACCAGATAAAGAGTTCAAATAACTACTCAAAAATGGTAATCAAGCTCAGAAAAAGAATGGGCAAAGAACTTAAAATCATAAAAAAAATACTTGAAAAAATAAGCTGAAGACTACTACTAAAATTTAAAATACACTAGAGGGAATCAACATCAGATTGAATGATTCAGAAAAACATCAGCAATCTGGAAGACAGCACAGTGTAACACCAAATCAAAATAGCAAAACAGGAGGAAAAAGTGCTCTGAAAAATGAAGATACTTTAAGAGACCACTAAGAAAACACCAAGCATACTAATATTTGCATTATAAGGGTCCAAAAAGGAGAAAACAAAGAGAAAGGGACAGAAAACTTACAAGTTTATTGAAGAAAATAGTTGAAAACCTCCCTAACCTGACAAAGGAAACTGACATCCCAGTGCAAGAAGCAAAGAGAGTCCCAAAGACACCCATACCAGGACACACTAAAAAGTCTGAGCAGTTAAAGAATCTTAAAAGGTGCAAGAGAAAAACAAAACAAAACATTACATACAAGGGAACAGTCATAAGACTATAAACTGATTTTTCAGCAGAAACTTTATAGCCAGAAGGGAGACGCACAATATTTTCAAAGCGTTGAAAGGAAAAAACTTAAAATCAAAAATACACTACACAGCAAAGTTATCACTCAGCACTAAAGGAGAGATAAGTAGTTTCCAAGCCAAGCAAAAGTTAAAGAAGTTCATTGCTACCAAACTGACCTTATAAAAAAAATCTCAGACTTCTTTAAGAAAGAAAAGGCCATAACTTCAAGCAAGAAAATTATGTAAGAAGAAAATCTCACTCATAAAAGTAAACATATACAAGCATACCTCAAAAATATTTTGAGTTCAAACAGCCAAAGTATGGAAAGAGCCCAAATGTCCATCAAGGGATTAATGGATAAAGAGGATGTGGTGTATATATATACAATGGAGTATTACTCAGCAATCAAAACGAATGAAATCTTGCCATTTGCAACTACGTGGATGGAACTAGAGGGTATTATGCTAAGTGAAATTAGTCACTCAGAAACGACAAATATCATATGACTTCACTCATATGAGGACTTTAAGATACAAAACAGATAAACAAAAGGAAGGGAAGCAAAAATAACTGAAAAACAGGGAGGAGGACAAAAACAAGAGATTCTTAAATAAGGAAAACAAACAGCGGGTTTCTGGAGGGGTTGTGGGAAGGGGGATGGGCTAAATGGGTCAGGAGCATTAAGGAATCTACTCTTGAAATCGTTGTTGCACCATATGCTAACTTGGATATAAATTTTTAAAAAATAATTTAAAAATTTAAAAATAATAAAGGAATTTCCAGTAAGTAGCAACAAATTATTTTGAGTTCAGCTTCTAACTACCACTTATAAAGCAAAGAAAAAACATGTGGAGGCTAAACAACATGTTACTAAACAGCCAATGGGTCAACAAAGAAATCAAAGGAGAAATAAAAAACCACATGGAGATAAATGAAAATGAACACAGTGATCCAAAATCTTTGAGACACAATGACAAAAGCTCTAACAGGGAAATTTATACCAATACAGGCCTACCCTAAGAAACAAGAAACAGCTCCCTTACCGCTAAAGCAACTACAAAAAAACCCCAAAATCTAAGGTTAGCAGAAGGAATGAAATAATGAAGATTAGAGCAGAAATAAATGAAAATGATATTAAAAAAACAAAAGGCAAGATCAATTTTACTAAGAGCTGGTTCTCTGAAAAGATAAACAAAACTGATAAACCTGTAGCGAGACTCATTAAGAAAAACAGAAAAAGATGAAATAAAATTTAAAAAGGGGGGGATATGCGGGTGGCGCAGTCAGTTAAGTGTCCAACTTTTTTTTTTTTTTCAGTGTTTGTTTATTTTTGAGAGAGAGTCAGAGCACAAGCAAGGGAGGGAAAGAGAGAGAGGAAGACAGAATCTGAAGCAGGTTCCAGGCTCTGAGCTCTCAGTGCAGAGACCAAAACGGGGCTTAAACTCATGAGCCGGGAGACTGTGACCAAAGTCGGTGCTTAAACTAAGCAACTGAGCCATCCAGGCGGCCCCATGCTCTGTCTCTTGATTTCAGCTCAGGTCATGATCTCAAAATAAAACAAACAAAGAAACAAACTTTAAAAAAATAAATAAAAACCTTAAAAAAGGAAATGAATCCCATTTATAACCACATCAAAAAGAACACCTAAGAATAAATTTAAACAATGAGATAAAAAGACCTGTACTCTGAAAACTCTAAGACAAAAGAAACTGAAGATATAAATAAATGGATGATATCCTGTGCTCATGGATAGCATATATTAATATGTCTATACTATCCGAAGAAATACATACATTAAATGCAGTTCGCATCAAAGTACCAAACGCATTTTTCATTTAAAAGAATCCTGAATTTCATATGGAACTACAAAACACCCAAAATAGCCAAAGTGGTCTGGAGAAAGAAGAACAAAGCTGGATGTATCATGATCCCTGATTTCAAATTATACTACAAAGGTACTATATTCTAAACTGTATGGTACTAACACAAAAAGACACATAGATCAATAGAAGAGAATAGAGTCCAGCAATAAACCCACACTGATAATAGTCAATCTCTGACAAGGAAGGCAAGAACATACAATGGGAAAAACGGTCTCTTGAATAAATGGTGTTGGGGAAATGGAAAATTACAAAGGAAAAAAAGAATGAAAGGGGAAAATTTTTTAATTTTTAAATATTTTTAATGTTTAATTTTGAGAGAGAGAGATACAGAGTGAAGGAGGGAGAGGAGGAGGGGCAGACACAGAATCAGAAGCAGGCTCCAGACTCTGAGCTGTCAGCACAGAGCCCAAGCTGGGGCTAGAACCCACGAACCGGGAGATCATGACCAGAGCTGAAATCGGACACTTAACTGACTGAGCCACCCAGGCGCCCCTTAAATATTTTCAATGTTTTTTAAAAGTAATCTTTCAATGCTTTTATTAAGTAATCTCCACACCAAATGCAGGGCTCAAACTCACAGCCCTGATATTAAGAGCCACGTGCTCCAATGACTGAGTCAGCCAGGCACCCCAAAACTCCTTTTTCTTTCTTTCTTCTTCTGAGTAAGCTATATGTCCAGCGAGGGGCCTGAATTCACAACCCTGAAATCAGAGTCACATGCTTTACTAAATGAGCCAGCCAGCCCCCCTGAAGGTGGACCACTTTCTCATGCCATATACAAATACAATCTTGAAATGGATTAAAGACTTAAAAAGTAAGACTGGAAACCACAAAATTCCTCAGAAGAAAACACTGGAAGTAAACGATTGGATATTAGTCGAAACAACATTTTTCTGGATCTGTCTCACCAAGCAAGGGCAACTAAAGAAAAATTAACAGGACTACCTCAAACTAAAAAGCTTCTGTACAGCAAAGGAAACTGTAACATAACAAAAATACAACCTACTGAATGTGAGACGATACTTGCAAAAGATATATCCATTACGGAGTTAATATTATAAACAGAGCAAGAATTTACACAACTTAGTATCCAAAAAAAAAAATCTATGACAAACAGGCACAGGATCTCAATAGGTATTTCTTCGAAGATAAACAGACGGCCAACAGACACATGCCACTAACCATCAGGAAATGTAAATCAAAACCACAAAGAGATCTCACCTCACACACGTCAGAATGGCTCGTATCAAAAAGATAAGATATCATAAGTGTTGACAAAGATGTAGAGAAAAGGGAACCCTCAGGCGCTACTGATGAGAATACAAATGGTCTAGTCACTATGAAAAACAGGATGGTGGTTCCTCAAAAAACTGGAAATAGAACTATGATACAATTCATCAATTCTACTTCAGAGTATATATAACATGAAAATACTAATTTGGAGCAATACACACACCCCTATGTTCACTGTAGCATTATTTACAATATCTAAGACATGGAAGCATCTAAATGTCCATCAAAATATGAATGGATAAAGCAATGTAGTGTACACACAAACACACAGACAATAGAGTATTTGCCATAGAAAAGTATGTCATCTTTCCATTTATGACAAGATGGACTAGAGAAAATTATGCTTCGCAGAAAGTCAAACTGAAAAAGATAATACCATGACTTCCTTTAATGTAGGAGTAAGGGAATATAAGGGAAGGGGATTAAAAGGTATACACTATACAATATACAGCAAAGGGAATGTAGTTACTAATATGTAGAAATTTTGCTACATGATAAATTGTAGCTAAATTTATATCTGTGATCACTTCCTACTGTATATAAAATGTTGAGTCACTATGCTTTAAGTAAGAAACTAATAATGTGGTATGTCAACTGCACTTAAAAGAAAAAACCTCAGCATATATTTTTGAAGGATTTCACCATACAGATATGTATGCATGTACGTATGTATGACATACTATGATATGTATGTAATGGCAGATGTGTTGGGCAATAACCAAGTAATAGGCTCCAGGAATACAGCAATTACCAACAGAGTAATTTAAATACTTAAAAAAATTATTATTCACTAATGAGGTTAAATATAAATATGTAGTATGCATGAAACTATAGGGCCACCTTCTATTTCATTTGTCTCCTAAAGATGTATCACTTTGGGATTCCATTCAGTCAAGTACCCCCACCACCCCATCAAAACCCTACAGATTTGGTGATGAATACAATCTTAAGGACATTACCTCTTAGAATAAGTAGTATTTCTTATTTCTACTAAGTATTAAGTATTTCATACCTCTAGTATGTATTTCTACTTATTTTTAAGAGTTTAAAAAATAAACCTGATCTGGGAGCCTGGGTGGCTCAGTGGGTTAAGCATCCTACCTGGCTCCAGGTCATGATCTCACGCTTTGGGAGTTTGAGCCCAAGTCTGCAGTCTGCTTCAGATTCTGTGTCTCCCTCTCTCTCTGCCCCTCCCCTGCTTGCTTGTGCTCTCTTTCTCTCTTAAAAATCAACATTAAAAAATTACAAAAAATAAAATAAATCCTGATCATAAAATGTCTGATGCAGTAGCAGCCAAGAGGAGAGCAATTTGGTCATGCAAGACGGCTATTTGCGCAGAGACTGAAGCCTCTCCTCTCCTTAAACTCACCTGGACTCACACAAAGCAAGATCTGGATGCTGGCCATTCCCACCACATATTATTAGATTAAGCAGATCCACCCCACTCCCCAACCAAGGAATCGTTACCTTACTAGCCAAAATAAACAGACATCTGGAGCAGAAAAATATGTTTAAAAACAAACACTATACAATTTACACCATCTGGGGCAGAATGCCTCGATTGGACACTATAGGAATGCACATCAAGGGACTATCATTAAAACTGGAGACCAGACACCAGAAGGGGAACTCTCCTGCCCTACTATTCCTAGTTAACTGCAACGCCACCAGAGCAGAAGGACTAACTTCTCCTTGCCCAGCAACAAGCTCAGCCAATAAGAAAATACACACCTCAACCATCACCACACTCAACTCCGCTTTCCTCATATGGGACTTTCCTTCAAAGCAGCTCCTCCCATCTTCTTCTTTTTCTCAATAAAGGGAAGCTCCTCTCCACTCATCTGTGGACTTGTGCATGGTTTTACATTGCTTGCGTTTTGAGATATATCCCAAAATGTATTACCTTCACTGACGCTAAACAAACTTATTTTGCTGGTAAAATAACTGGTTGTTTTACTTTTAAAGCTGACAGCAGAGGGATACTAGTAGTACTAGTTCTAGAGGGATATTAGTAGCACATGAGAGAAGTTCCAGAAAGAGGAAAAAAATAAAACATTTCAAGAGGAAATAAACCTGTAAAAAAATGATGAGAATAAGTTTTCCCAGAATTAAAGATAAAAGAAGTCATGACTGAAAAGCCCAAGGAGAGGTACCTGGGTCTCTCAGTCAGTTAAGCAACCAACTTTGGCTCAGCTCATGATGTCACAGTTCCGTGGGTTTGAACCCTGCCCCAGCTCTGCGCTGCCGGCTGAGAGCCTTAAGTCTGCTTTGGACTCCATATATCCCTCTTTCTCTGCCCCTCCCCCACTCGCACACGCGCTCTCTCAAAAATAAACATAAAAAAATTTTTTTTGAGAAAAATAAAAAATAAGCCCAAAGAGCCAGATAAGATAGAAAAGAAAAAAACTCACTGCTGAAAAAATTAAGGTTATGTAAATTCGTAGTACATTTAGAACCTATCAAAAATGTTTACATTTAATGTGTTAGTATGATTTCTGAAAATCCTGATATAATTGAGGATAATGCCAAAAATGCAAAAATATTTATAGGCACAAAAATGTTTTATTGCAATACTTCTTATGATAGGAGGCAAAACCCCAGATATCACCTAAATGTTGGTAATAATTAAATTATCGCTTAATGATATGGCCACTGACATAGTGTTGAGAAAAGAGAGCATGTTTAACAAATTTTATTATTTGAAGACACCTAAAAAGTCCAATAACCGTGAGAAACTTACTTTAAAACTACTATGAGTATTTCTTAAATTACTAAAACTTAAAAACCTGTTTTTAAAAATATGACAAACTTGGTAGCCTGTTCTTTGAATACTTTACCAAGAGTGGGCCAGCAGTAACTACTTTTTAAATATAACTCACAGGAATATTAGCTTCCCAGACTTTACAGGTCATTTTTATACTAAAGAAGAATAGAATGTAGCTACCCTTATTGAGTAAGCAGCTTATGATAGCTCTTTCATTTTGTAAATACTAAAATATAGTTCAGAAAATTTCAACATCCACTACGCCCAAGAAAGGTCTTACTTCCGGCTGTGTTTCTAAGTGCTTTATATTTTTATCAGTTTCATGAGCTCAGCTCCACATGAGACTATTGCCTGCCTTGATTTCTGGAATTCTGCCCCAATTCTTTTCTCTTAGTCCATGTTGCCAGGGTTGCAGCTGCACAACCAATTCTTATTAAAATGTAAGTCTTTGAAATGCATGTCTATGGAAAAGAATATAAAGGATTTCATTATCTCTTCTCAAAACTGACAGGATTAAACCCCCTCCCTTCCCAAGCCTTACTACCACTCAGCACCCTTCTTTACCAACACACACGAAGTACAGTAAATGGAACTGCTCGGTTTTAAATATTCAAATACGAAGTCATTAAAAATTTAATTACACAGTAGTGAAACTTAAAGTCTAGCAAAAATTATTTTTAAATGACTTCTAATACTTATGATATAATTGTAGGCCAGACCTACAGCTGTACATATATACAGCTAGATATTCACATAATGATGTAATATTTTAAATACCACGACTAACTACTTTCAAAGAATAAATGCTTGCAAGACAAAAGTGACAATTCTATGATAATGGCAGAATACTGATTTCAGACTCTTCAAGTCAGAAAAACAAAACTGCAATTAATATACTTAAAATGGAAAACGTTTCACCAGATATTATGTCGTAGGACACCCATGCCCCTAAATTTATTCTGGAGGAAAAAAAACCCTGAAAGACAATTTATACCCCCTTTCCATTTTTCACTAGGATCTTGTGTACTTTTGTTCTCTGGACAAAATCCTTCAACACTGCCTGACCTTGCTCTTCAAAGAAAATTTATGACTGAATTCATCTTGTGAGAGAAGTTAACACCAAACTGTCAAGACCGTGAAGGTAAAACTTTTCAATTAAAAGTAAACAGAATTGGGGACGCCCAGGTGGCTCAGTTGTTATGCGCCCAACTAAGGCTAAGGTCATGATCTCCGGGTTGGTGAGTTTGAGCCCCGCATTTTGGCCCTGCATTGGGCTCTCTCTCGTGTCAGTGCAAAGTCTGTTTCAGATCCTCTGTCTCCGTCTCTCTGTCCCTTCCCCAGCTCGTACATGCTCTCTCTTTCTCTCAAAAATAAACATTACAAAAATAACAAATATTTTTTAAAAAGTAAACAAAGGTCTAATACTGTGTTGCAAAGTAAAAATGACATACAGTTTTTTTTATTGAAACAGTATTTTTAATGCTGGTACACAGGTAAAATTCTTGTAACATGTAGAACCTGAGAATTTAAACTGTTTATGAGAAAAGTTGGCATAATGCAGTGGTTTTAAGTATACCCTAGTTTGTTCCTGAGTCACTCAATCATGGTTAAATAGAAGGAAAAAACAGGACACAGGAAAGGGTTCTATCCCTTTAAGATCTGATTATACAACATACACTTCAAGTTACAACAACAAAGCATACTGATAAACAGTGTAAAAAGTGACTATTCATTGCATTCTAGATGATCAAAATGAAATCATCAGGTTAAATATACTTGATAATCCTTTTTAAATATACAATAAATTTATGATTATAATGCTTATTAAAAACGTAGATTGGGATTACCTCATATTCATTAAGATGGCTAATATTAAAAAAACATAGACTAGTATAAGTGAGAATGTGAGTAAATTGGGAAGTCTTGCACACTGTCAGTAAAATTGTAAAATGGGGCAACTCTTGTGATAAACAATATGAAGGTTTGTCAAAAATTGAAAAACAGTACCACAGGTAATCCAGCAATCCCACTTTAAAAGAACTGAAGGCAGAGCCTCAAAGAATATGTACACAGTCATGTTCATAACAGCACTATTAACAAGAGCCAAAGGGGGAAGGAAGACAAACATCCATCAGCCAATGAAATTACCAACAAAATGTCATCTGTTCATAACGGAATACTATTCAGTCTTAAAAATCCTGTCACATGCTACATGGGTGAACTTTGAAGAAGTGAAATAAGCCAGTCACAAAAAGACCAATACTGTTATGAGTCCACTTGTATAAGTAATTCTTCTACTTAGATCTGAAGTACTCAATTTCACAGAAGCTAGTACCAGGGGCTAGCAATAGAGAGTAAAAGGAAGTTGTTTAATGAGTACTAGAGTTTCATTTTTGCAAGATGAAAGGTAAGAAGATCTGTTCACAACAATGTGAACACATTACTAAATTATACACTTAGAAATGGTTAAGATGTTGGGGCGCCTGGGTGGCTCAGTCGGTTAAGCGTCTGACTCTTGACTTCAGCTCAGGTAGTGAGCTAATGTAATGGTTCATGGGATCACTACTAGCAGGCTCTACACTGATGGTGTGCAGCCTGCCTCGGATTCGCTCTCTTTCCTCCCTCTCCGCTTCTTCCCTCTGCTCATGCTATCTGTCTCAAAATAAACAAACATTGTTTAATGGTTAAGATGATAATTTTTAAAATATTTTTTAAACTTTATTTTAGGGAGAGAGAGACTGTGCGAGCTGGGGAAAGGGGCAATGGGAGAGAGAGCAAGCAGACTCCATGCTCAGCACGGAGCCTGACACCAGGCCCGATCCCACAATCCCGGGATCAAGACCTAAGCCAAAATCAAGAGCTGGATGCTCAAGTGACTGAGCCAGATAGTAATTTTTGTTATGTGTTTTATACCACAATTAAAAAAAACCTTTTTTCTAATTGGAAGTGAGTCTCACCCTTAAAAGATTCTGATCAGTTGATAAAGATGAAAATTAAGATAAATAGGTTTTGTTTTGTAGCTCAGTACTACATATTAATGTGTGTGTGTGTGTGTGTCTTTTTGGTCACATGAGTAATATACCAATATGTATATAGCCTCTTGATTTCAGCTAGGACCATGATCCTACGGTCACAGAATCAAGTTCCATGTTGGGCTCTGTGCTGAGTGTGGAGCATGCTCGACATTTCTCTCTCTCTCTCTCTCTATCCCTTACCCCTGCATTCGCTCTCTCTCTTAAAAAAGCCGAAAACAGAAAAAGGGCAGAAAAAGACATGAATAGATACTTCTTTAAAGAGGACCTAGAGATGGCTAACAGACACATGAAAAGATGCTCAACATCATCCGTCACCAGGGAAATAAAAATTAAAATCACAATGAGATCTTACTTCACACCTGTCAAAAATCAAAAAGACAAGAAAGAAATAAGTATAGACAAGGATGTAGAGATAAAGAAACCATGCACTATTAGTGGGACTGAAAACCATGCACTATTAGTGGGACTGAAAACCATGCACTATTGGTGGTAAAGCTATTGTGGAAGACAGCATGGAAGTTCCTCAAAAAAATTAAAAATAGGACTACCCTATAATCCAGTAACCACATTTTTGGTTATTTACTTAAAGAATGTAACACCACTAATTTGAGGGGATAGATGCAGCCCTATGTTTACTGCAGCATTATTTACAATAGAAAAACAATGCAAGGAGCCCAAGTATCCACCAAGAGATGAATGCATAAAGATGTGGTGCACCCCCCCCCCCAGGAATATGACTCAGTCATAGAAAGAAAAGAATAAAACCTTGCCATTTGCATCAACATGGCTGGAGCTAGAAAGCATAATATAAAGTGAAATAAGCCAGAGAAAAACAAATCTTGTATGATCTCACACATAAGTGGAATCTACAAAACAAATCAGCAAAGAAAAAAATAAGAGAGACAAACCACAAAACAGACCCTTAAATTTGGAGGAAAACTGATAGTTACAAGAGGGAAGGTGGGTGGAGGGACGGAAGAAATAGGTAAAGAGGATTAAGAGTACAGTTATCTTGATGAATGCTGAATAATACAAAGAATTTTTAAATCACTATACTGTACACCTAAAACTAACATAACCCTGTTTGTTAACTACATTTTAATTAAAATAAAATAAAATACTCACTGACAATATACATAGTACTCAACTTGTGCTGAGTTCTATGGGTCAACCATTTAAAAAAAAAAAAAAAACACAGAAAAAGATAACCATAGGAATGTGGCCTGGAGTGGAAAATTTCTATATCCACTCTATGATCAACACATTTCCTAGAATTAGTATCATTCCCTATATAAGCCTTTTTCAGTGAATATGTACATTAAAACCATTCACAAATATTATCAGATGGTAATAATAAAATTAAAATAGGTGTCTTGCATGTGACTTCTTTTCAGAGAAATGGCTTCTTACGTAAAATCATATCTTGTATCTACATAGCACAAAATAAGCAGAGCGTTTTCTCATGCTGCCATGAAAACACTCTTTGATCAAAACCACAACAGGGCTGCTTTTCTGATTTCCTCATAGAAATCATGGCATTTACAGTGAGAACACAGAGCAAGAGCTACAATAAATTCCAGCTGCTGTGGTAAGGATTATTATACTACGGTTAGCTGCTGAGTGGGCCCAACATAGAGCCACCCATTCTATTTACTTAAGCAAAGCATAGCTGCTCAAATGGCAATTATGTCCAGATAATTATACCCCAGACCATTAACCAAAATAACTAGAAATTTAATATCGGTTTCATTCCCTTAAACTATAACACTATTATCAGACTTTCAAAAATATTCTCGAGTTATAGATAGAGACAGATATTTTGGATCATATTGACAAAATTAAAAAGCTAATTCCAATTATTCCATTCCCTAGGTATCTCTAAAACGCCTTTTTATAGATATTTACAAGTTTAATAGGAGAAACTCTGAACCTTTCAGGTGCAATATTTGAATGGGACAATCACATTCTACCTCTGTATTTTAATAATTTTCTATAATATGCATTTTTCCTCATTCTGTAATGTTTGGTGAATGAATTAGTCCTTGTGTGTGTATATGTGAGAGAGAGAGAGAGAGAGAGAGAGAGAGAGAGAGAGAGAGAGAGAGA
>PJEM01017108.1:0-23268 GCA_004023845.1 Helogale parvula | reverse complement strand
CGCCCCTTCCCCCGCCCCCCTGCGACCCGCCCTTCGCCCACCTGCCGGGTCGGGCGCGCTAGGTACTGCTCAGAGACGTCACCTTGATTAAGCCCGCTCTTTCTCCCAGTCTTTTGTCGTCTTAGGGTGTGCGAAGAGTAAGGGTTCTTCAGTCATACCCAAGTGAGGAACCAGTCCTGAGCGACCGAGGCCAGCAGGAGGACCCACGGAGAACGGCTACTCGGCAGCGCCGAGAACCCGAGCGGCGTCCTGGCGCAGGCGCGACCCTCCCATTTGGCCGTTGGACTTCCTCCAAGGCGAGACGGGCAGAGGGAGGCTGCGCATGCGCGGGCCGCCGCGGCGGGCTACGCGTGCGCACCTCGCGGCGGTTCACCGGTTGCTTGGTTACGGCCGCTTGCGGCTCCGGGTTCCAGTTCTGACCGCGAAGTTCGTTTCCATTCACGCCAGGTGCTCGGAAAACCGTGCCGGTCTGCCCAGCGCAGAGCCCTGGGAGGGTCCGCAGCCTCCCGTCGAGGCCCCCTGCCGGCTCGCCCCCCCCCACCCCCGGCTGCAGCCGCGCCGCCCCGCCTGCTCCTGTCTCTGCCCCGCGCTGGCCCCTGGAGGCCTGGCGCCCTCCGCGCAGGGTCTCGTCCCCGACGCCCCGTGGACCGAGGCCAGAGCTCCGTTGGGTGTTCCGCCGCCGTTGAGCGGACATTTGCGTTGAAGGAGCGCCTCCCCCACGCACCGAGTGTCAGGCTGGGCTGCCCTGCTAGCCTCCTTCTCCGCCCCGAGGATGGCACCATCCGAGCCCTCCCATGGGGGATCTTAGTGTCGAGGGGGTGCTGCCGTTTGCATCCTCATTTTCCCGGCGAGAACAGGGAGGTTCGGTAAGTGAAGAAGGAGCCAGCCAGGCCCGGACCACTCACCTGCACGCCTGCCTGGCTGGAAGAGGGAAAAGTAGCAGCCTGCCCCCACTCACCCCAGCTCCTTCCAGAGGGCAGGAAGAGTGGCGAGGGTGCCCATCCGCTCGCAACGCCCCTGTGGTCAAGCTCCCGCGGGGCGGCTGCTAATGCCGCGCAGCTGAGGCCGGCCCGGGCTGGGCCGACTCTCTGGTCACCCGGGGACTCAGAAGCCTGGGAAGGAGGAAGGAGCGAGGTCCAGCTCTTTGTTTGCTGTGACGTTGGCAGGGAGCAGCCACGCTGTCAGGGCCCCAGCGGGTGCGGGGAGAGTTTTCAGGCCATCTGACGTGGCCACTCTGCTAAGCTAACATTTGCCTTGCAGAAATGGAGATCCTAACCTATGTCAACACGGAGAGGAGGTGATGGAGCTCAGCCCTGCACCCCACACTGCCTTTGGTCCACTTCTTCCTGCTGGTCACGGTGCTCTGCAGTCACTTTGTCCCAACAAACCGCTCCACAGAGATGGCACTGTTGACCCTCTGACGGGAAAGCAGGGGCAAAGGTGCTAGGGCCCGTCCCTCCCCCCCTCCTGCTAAGCCTCTTGAGTGGAGGCCGTCCGGTTCTTGGCCATTTGTGGCCTGGTGTAGAGGAGAGGGTTCCGGCCTGCAGTCATCGGTGGAGCCGGGCTCTGAGTCACAGGCCCTCCGCTTCAAGGCCCAGCCTGCTCCCTAGACGCTGTGTGCCTTTTGTCAGCTTCCTCGGCCTCCCTGACTGTCCTCGGCAACCCAGACTCCAGGCAGGGCGGGCACCTGCACGATTTGGGGACCCAGAGGAGGTGCTGTTGATGCTTCTACCAGAACAGCAGATGTGAACCGGACTGTCCTGGGACTGACTCTGGCCACAGAACAATCAGGGGCCCGCGCTGTGGGGGCTCCCAGGCCATGACAGCGGTCGCTGCTCCCAAGTGAGTGTCCCTCCCTTCGCCTGCAGTGGCCCTCATTCTCTCCTTCCTCCTTATCCTCCCAGGCTCCCAGAGGCTGGGTGCACATGCCACCACCTCCTTGAAGCCCTCCAATGGGGGCTTGCTCTTTGCGGGGGACAAAGGTTGTTAGTTCCTCGTGCAAAGTGCTGTGCCCGGAGCTGTAGTCACGTGACCCCAAGCACACAGGACACAGGGCCGCAGACTTGCCAGGACAGCAGGAAGAGGCCGTGCCAGACGGCCCGGCTGTCCTTCCCATCATGACAGCACTCTGTTACACGGCGTTCTCAGGGTCACCGCAGTCAGCCTCTCCCAGGAGCCTGCATGGCCCCGGGAGGACTGGCCCCGGCCAAGTGCCCGGCGGGGGCCCATCTGAGCTGAAATGGGACCTCAGTACGTACACATTGGAGGCCAGAGTGCCAACGAGGTAAAATAGCCCACTGACAGCTCCTTATCACGAGTCGAGATGATAATATTTTGGATACACTGAGTTACGTATACTGTTAAAACATTTAATTTGTTTTGGTTTTTTAATGTAGCTAGAAGGAAGTATAAAATTTCCGTCCACACCTGGCATCTTTCCACTGGACAGCACTGGTCTAGACAGCACATTGTGGGAGGGGATCGGGGTCCCCCCCCCAGCCTGGGGCTGTAGCTTCCTAGACTGTGGAGCTGACACCCGGCCATTTAGTGACTGTGGAAGGAGCCCTTGGTGGAGGGCAGCCCCCCAGTCTGGGAACAGGCAGAGCCTGGTGGTCCGGGCCATCAGCTTCTGCCCCTCCCCCTCCAGGGCATAGAGTAGCTCCAGGAGGTGCGGTGTGTAAGTGGATGTTTGTAAGACAGCCCTGGGCCACACCTGTTGTCTGGCTCTCGCCCTCTGTTCTGGGCGCTGAGGCTGGGGGCGTGGGAGGGGGCCCGCTGGACGCAGCCTGGAGATGGCGGCAGGGCTCCCTCTGCGAGACGGCCTGGCTGAACGGCCCAGGCAAAAAGCACATTAGGGCCTCAGAGGTGGAAAGAGCTGGCAGAGAGGGCTTCCGGAAGAGGGGGCCCCGCACCCAGCAAGGGCTGAACAGAGAGGAAGGGGGCAGCAGGTCTGGGGGCAGAGGTGGCGGGTGTTTGGGCTTGTTCTGTGGCACTGGTGCATCGGGCCCCCGTGGTGCGGGTGCCTGTCAGCCTGCGTCTAAGTCAGCTGGTGCGGCCAGGCCTCGTACAGAGAGGGAGCAGGCTCCGTGAGGGTGCAGCCGGGGTGTAAAGCCGGAATTCTCCCAGACTCCCGGGAGGCCTGGCAAGAGAAAATCCACATCCGGGCTCAGCTTGATGAGTGTCCCCACCATCCGCGTGGCATCAGCATGAGCGTGGCACTGCCTCTTCCATCCCTCGTGTCCAGTGTCCACAGATGCGCCTGGCGCCCAGCAAGCCTCAGAGAACTGTTTTTCCTAATCACTGAGCAAGTACTAAACATACAAGGTGACGCCATAAGTGACAGGGGTGTCGTAGAAAGCACCAGAAGGACACGGATTCCACATGAGTCGGGCCACAGAGAATCAGAGCCGTGGGAGAAGTGAGTAGTGTCCCGTTGGACCCTGGAAAAACCCGAGACCTCTGTCATGAAGCTGTTCGTGGTCATTGGCTGGGTCCCCACCGCATGTCCCGCACTCCTGGGAGCTGGGAGCGTGGCTGCGGGCTAGCAGGCCAGGTCTCCCTTAGGGGGCACAGACCCTGGACAGCTGCAGATGTGCCCCACAGGGATGGGGGCACCGTGGGGGCACCTGACGGGCCTGGGTGCCACCTGCTGCTGACGGGGTAGAGGCAGGGACGGAGGAAAAGGAACGTTTGTGGCTCGGCAAACAGCGGCTTCTGTAGTGGCAAGCGGCCGGACCCGGGGAAGTGGGGGCTGGCAGCGGGGGGCTGGCGGCCCCTGCACTTGATCTCTGGAAGCAAGGAAGCTTTCAGGGGCTTCCCAGCAGGACTGTCGTCGTCCATCTAGCCTCCCAAACCCTGGGCTCTGGCAAGGTGCTAATGAGAGCCAGGAGCCCAGGAGGCCGCCTTGGGTCCCTGGGAGGGCTGAGCGCCGGGTGACCCCCGAGGGCAGGACCTGCCTCTCGATGCCAGCTGCGCCTGCAGCCTCTCTCCCCCCTGCACAGCACCAGCGCTCCATGCATCAGCCAAAGGAACAAGACCGGAAGGCGAGAGTCCTGGGCGTTGGTGGTGACTTAGGTTACAGGCGTGGGCTCGGAGCCTGGGGGACTGTGAACTGGGAAGACGGAAGGGCCTGGGGGGAGCGTGGAAGAGGCCCGGAACCCGCCCGTCGCCAGGTGCCAGGCTGGCTGCAGCACTAGGTCCGGGGCAGTCGTGCTCCTGTCTGAAAAGTGAGCTGGCTCATTGACACAGGCTCCTGGGCCTCCCAGGTCCCCATGGTTAGGAGAACACGGATCAGGAGAGCCACGGCCCTGGCCCAGATAGGTGACACTTGGGGAAGTCACCTGCGTCTTTGAGCCTCAGCTTTCTCATCTGTAAAATGTGATGGCACAGTGACGGGGTGACTGTGAGCAGTCTGTGAGTTGCAGACATCACTAATGGAATCCCCCTTCCGGACCACCAGCTTCTTGCCAAGGAGGGGGCACTGGCGGGATGCTGCCAGCAGGGGGAGGCAGAGAGACGCCTTCCCGTCCGAGGGCCAGCAGCAGGGACACCCCGGCTCCTGTAGGATCTGGCCTGGGGCTCCCCACATCACCCCTGACTGCGGCCCTCTCCAGGGGATTATCCGTCTCTGGACTGCCCCTGCCCCACCCAGCCCTCCAGGACTGGGGTCAGTCTGCTGAACACAGCAGGTGCCCCATACATCCTCCCAGACTGAATTTAACGGGACAACAGAAAACAGGTATTTTTCAAGTGCTGCGCTCAGTGATTTAATCCGCAGCTCTGGGGGCAGAACGTGCCGTTTTCCGCAAACAACCCTGTGTTCCGGACCACCCCCGAGGGGCGCCGGCACCTGCAGAGAGGTGTTCACCGTTTGTTTTCCATTGTACAGACAAGGAAATAAGGTAGAGGGTAAGTAACTTAACGGTGACACACTCCCCTCGGGCTCAAGTTTTACACGGAGACACGTCAGACCTTAGTGTCAGAGAGCCACAGAGCGCTGACGTGTCACAGGCTCTGCTGCGGGGACAAGCCCAAGTCCAGCGCTGTGTGCAAAACGCCGACAATCCGATCCGGGCCGCTTCACGCTCAGCCCGTCGCATTCACAGTGTGAACCGTGGGGCTACTACTGCCTGGCTGGGGGGAGACCAGCTTTGCTGTTGGTCACCACAGCGGCGATGCCATCCCTGTGGCCTTTCAGCGGCCTCCTGGGTCGGCGTGGCTCCAAGCAGCTCCCACTTTTCCCGTGGGAACACCGAGGCCCAGAGGAGCCAAGCCACCTGCCTCTGGTCCCACACTGGCTGCGAGGAAGGTGAAAACGAGATGGCACAAATCGGGGGGCACGGCCAGGCGCGCGAGGTCCTGGGGGAGCAGCATTTCCTGCCTGTGCCTGAAGGGCGCTGTGTCCTCCTCGGCCATAAGGGGCATCCATTCAGGAGCCGCTGAGCATATTTGCCCTTGCCAAGGCCCACCGTCCACACAGCATTCAAAGTCCAGACAAGTCCTGACCCAGGGCTCCCCAAGCGCACCCACCCCCACCAAGCACTTGGGGGTGCGGCACCTCTGGTCTTGGTTGGCCCGGGCGCCTGGCCGGATGGCGTTGTTTAGACTCCTGTTTGAAACGCTTTGGCAGGGCCACTTGTCACTGTGCCAGGGCTCGGCTGCGGGACGTTCCCTGCTGCCCGTCTGGGTCCAGGGCGCTGTCCCCCCCCGCAGGGCTCCAGGGTGCGGATTCTAGGAGGGCCGGGCACACACAGACTCCTGGCTCGCCGCGCCGCAGTGCCAGCGGAGGGGCACCCGCCTGCAGGTCCGCTCCACCGCCAGCCCAGGCTCGGCCCACCAAGCAGCGGGGTGTTGTCCCTGCAGCCCCGCCAGTCCCCCTCCCCTGAGCGTGCTGCTGCTGTCCCCTCTTCGCGCTGGCGGAGGGGTGCAGAGCCACATTTGGGGGCTCGCCCTGGGACACTGCGAAGCAAGACCCCACGCCGGCGATGTGCCTCGGGTTCCCCAGGTGCTGTGCCGTCTGTGTGGCGGGCGCGAGCCCCGCGTGGCCGCCCTGAGGCCCCGCTGAGGCGCACTAGGAGCCTGGATCCCACACTGCATTTCGGGGGGGGGGGGAATGTGAGATGTCTCGTTAACGGTTTACGTCAGTCGCATGTTGAAGTGAAAATAGTTTGCCTATACTGGATTACCTAACATGTATTAGTTAGGTAAACTTCATGCATTTATTCTCACTTTCTAAAACATTTTTGTATGTTTTATTTTATGTTAGAGAAAGACACAGCTGGTGCGAGCAGGGGAGGGGCAAAGAGACGGAGACAGAATCCGAAGCCGGCTCCAGGCTCTGAACTGTCAGTACAGAGCCTGACGCGGGGCTCAAACCCACAGACTGTGAGATCATGACCTGAGCCAAAATCAGACTTTCAACCGACTGAGCCCCCCAGACGCCCCAATACTCACTTTTTAAATGTGGCTGCTGAAATACTTGAATGGGATATGGAAGGGGTATCTGTGAATCATCCTTGAGGCCCTGAAAAAGCCCCCCAACCCCCACTTTCAAATAAGCCACCAAGGGGAGCCATCCTTGAGGAGGCGTCAGGAGGGCAGGTGGGCCGCCCCCGCGGGGTCTCACGTGTTCGGAGTGCTGAAAGTGCAGGCCTCCGCAGCCCTGGCGAGTGACACCTTGAGGAGGCACAGGGACCCAGGGCGGACGCCCTGGCTGGCTGGTGGGTGCTGCTGGCATTGTGGCCCCGGGGACACACATTCGGGCCCTGAAAGGAATGACCTGGGACCCTGTGTCTTCTGGGTGGCTTACGCACCCCTCACTGTTGGAGAGGCTGGATGTCGGGGGGCCAGGCGTGGGTGGGCTGCTCCCTCCTGAGGCCTCCCTCTTCGGCTCGCAGACAGCTTCTCCTCCCAGGTCCTCACCTGCTGGTCCCTGTGTGCATGTCTGTGTCCTGATAGCCTCATAAGGTCACCCGTCAGGTTGGGTTAGGGTGCGCCCTAAGAAGCAACTTTTACCTTAATTATGTCTGTGAAGACCAGGTTTTAAGTACAGTTACATCCCAAGGTCCTCGGAGCTGGGGTTTCCACATATAAATTCTGGGGGGTAGGGAGATACAATTGAGCCATAACAGATCTCCTAGGTCAGGGCCCGTGGTATACAGGCGGGGTCCTTCTGATGGTGCGGAGTGGCGGATCAGACCAGCTCAGGTTTGTATGGCCAGGAAGGAGGACTCCCGGGTGGAGGGGGAGCCCGCTGGTGGTGGGGGCTCTGGAGCAGGTTTAAGCCCCAGGGAGAAAATGGGTGGGAATCTCAGCGTGTGGGGACGAGGCCCTGAGGAGGGGATGCGGGGCCAGCGCAGGCAGGACGGCGGAGCCTGGGGTGGGGGCGAGCCTCCCCCAGGCCTTGGTCCGCTGTCCTGCACCCAGCGTGTGCTCCAGCAGGCTGACGCTGCAGGGGCCCCGGGGACTGCGGAGCAGAGAGGTTCCCCCGGAGACCAGCGGGACCCCCGAGGCCCCTCCCCCCACCTCAGTGGATCCCACACCCTGAACAAACTTCTTGGAAGACAAGACAGCTAGGTCCTCCTTTCTGCTAAACAAATAAGTCAGGTAAACAGAAAAGGAACCGCTGTTGGAGTGAACGGCTCGGTGACATTTAGTCCATCCAAAGCACTGTGCGCCCAGGCACCCCTCCCTATGCCCACTTCTCCTGCTCTGTCACAGCCCGGCCCCAGTGACGGTCCCCCCCGGGCCCTGGGGCCACGCTCTGCGCCCCCCACTCGCTCAGGGTTCACCTGCTCCGGATGCTGCATGCCGATGGAGCGCACGCCACGCGGCCTGCCCGTCGGGCGCCTGTTACTCGGCATCACGTTTTGGAGGCGCGGCCACGCTGTGGGGAGTCTGAGGTCCTCACACGGTTCCAGGGCTGTACCATATCCTGCCAGGTGGAATTATTCTGGGTTCTCCAGAGAAACGGAACCAACAGGGTGCATAGAGAGAAAAATTAATGGTAGGGAACTGGCTTGCAGATGGTGAGGCTGAGACTGTGGTCAGCACGCTGGAGCCCCGGGAGGGTCCACGCTAGAGTTCCAGCCTCTGTCCGAAGGCCCGGGAACCAGGAGAGGGGACAAATGTTTTAGTCTGAAAGTCAGCAGGTTTGCGACCCAAGAACTGATGTCTCAGTCCAAGTGCAAAGGCAGGAAGAGACCCCCGTTCCCAGTCAAGTGTGACGCAGGAGGCCTTCCCTCTTACTCCAACTGTTTGTTCTAGTCAGGGCATCCGTCAACTGATTGGACAAGGCCCGCCCACACTGGGAAGGGCTCTGCCTTCCTCCATCCACGGATTCGCATGTTAATCTCACCCAGATACCCGCCCATGTTTGGTCACGTGACGTGAACCATCACAGTTTCACCTACCGCATCTCGTTCATCTGCGCATCAGAACTCATGCATGTCTGGAATTGTTCGGCCGATTTTCATTTCTTTCAGTGTACACCCAGCAGTGGCATCTCTGGGTGCTGGGAGCTCTTTGGGCGGATTTCAGGCTGTGCCCACTTCCTCCGCACACAGGAGTTGGGCTGCTTCCCATAGTCTGTTCCCCAGAACCTCTTGTCCCGTCCAGGTGGGAATGAAGCATCCAGAGACCGCGAGGAACTCTGGGGACCGCAGCTGCGGGGCGAGCGGCACTTGGTGGCAGGAGCTCGTCAGACTTTCCCTTGGTTAATCTGGCTTGAGTCCACCAGCTGGGTGGGGCTGGTGGAGGCGGGCACAGGGGAAGGGGGCCAGTGTGTGGGCGCCCGGCAGGGGCCAGGTCTGGCCTCCCTATTCAGCAGGGTCCCTCAGCTTCACGGAACCTTCCCCGCCTGTCACCCCCGTGGCGTCCCTGCTCAGGCACTTTGTGGCTCCCTTTGCGCTGGATTCCTCGCCGTGGATTCTGGGCCCGTCCCCATGTCCCTCCCGAGTGTCTCCAGGTGGTCTGACCGAGGCTGACGGGACAGCCTCCAGCCTGATGCCCCAACAGCAGTGTCACCCCAGACCTGACAGTCCCCTGCCACGGGCTGCTTGTGCCATGCTCACGCATGTGCCCGGCTCCCTGCACGGGGCCTGGACTGGACAGATGTGGAGACGCCTGATGAACTGAAGACGGCATGGCCCCAGCACCCCAAGCGCCGGGGCTGGTGGTCCTCATCCCTCACCATCAGAAGGAGCAGAATTGCGGTCTCCCTCCAAGTAGACCGGCCCCCACCTCCCACCCTCCAAGACAGTGAGCCAGCGCCACAGCCAGGCTTAGCAAAATCCGGATGACCCTCAGCGTTACTTTTATTGCAAATCAGTTAACAAAAAAAGATGAAAGAAAAAATACATCCTTTTCATCACCTACAGTTTTGCACATAGATCACTTTTTTAAAGTTTCCTTTTGCTGTAAACTACACTCTATTTTTTTTTTTCCAAACCCCGTAAGAATCAACATCCTAGGGCGAGTCTGGTCATGCCCACTAGGGCGGCACAGCGCTGTCCCTGGAGTGGCTGGAGAGGCTGCCTGGAGGAGGCGGACGCCCGCCGGCAGCGGGGAGCCCTCCCCGGGTTTGCTCTCAGGAGCTACGGGCCTGGCAGCTGCAGGTCAGGTGGCGAGGCCCGGGTCATGGGCACAGCCACGCTCTGACATCCCTGCGTCAGCACGACCCCGGACAGACTTGTTCATTCAGATTTTTTAAACAAAATCCATCTTTAAAAATGTATTTACAGACATTTAGTTTGCCACAGGCTTATACTTGATATTGCAAGCATCTGCTCCTTCCCTGGGCATGTGCCCCCCAGACCGGGGGTGGGGGGGCCCTCAAGCAGGATCCCCCGCCCCCGCCCCAAGGGCACCACCTCAGCCGCATGTGCCAGGCCGTGGGATGGGCTCTCTGCAAACCAAGGCTGGACGCAGCCGTGTTTCTCCTAAGCCTTGACAGAGACTGCTCTGGGGGCGGGGCCGCGACGGTCTGGCCCTGCGAGCTGAGCCTGGGCCCCGGGGACGCTGTGTTCACGTGTTCACGTTGCGGTGCTGGCGTGGCCCGGGCAGCGTCTTTCCCCAGAAGAGGGTGGGATCCCTCCACGTGGTGTCCAGGATGGGTGCCCCGGGGCCACCAGGCTCCTCGCTCTTACACGGTGCTTAAGTATCAAGGCTGGGGCGGAGAGCTTCTAGAAGGAACAGGAGCTCACAAGACCAACGAATAGCTATGTAATACTGAACCCGAAACAAAGATTCATGATTGGTACCATGAGATGTGCCCTTGGTGCGCCCCAAGGACACGTCTGTGAAAGCATGGTTTCCAAAACATCATTAAAAAAACCCCGATGAAACACAGAAACCACAATTTACATTCTACATTTCTATTTTAAATGCACATTAGTCCGCATGCCAGAGGTGTGAAGGTTCTGACTGCTGTTTGAGTCTAGACGCATCTTCTCACTGGGCAGGTGGGTGGGGGCATCTGGGCCACGGCAGCAGCCCCCCCCCCACCGCCGGACAATGCTGGTTCAAGTCTCTCTTGTCCAGCATCATTTATTTTTGGGTTTTGAAGGGGGGGAAAAAAGCCAATAAATAAATGGCATTTACAAATCATGAATCTTTGTATTTTACAACATTTATGCTAAGTAGGAAACGCATGACTGAGAACTAGTTCATTTTCTTGGAACAGATAAAAGTTGTTACCTGGAGACATAGAAAACATTACATATAAATAAAAAGGCAGTGTTTTCCTTGTAAAATAAAAGTACATAAATAAATACTAAAAAAAATTAAAATCCTTGTCCTTTTATTTTGTATAAAAACATGATTCTTAAGTGAAAGCCCCTCTGCTCAGTCCGTCGTGCGGGGAGCGCAGAGTCGTGCGGGGAGCGCAGAGTCCCGCCGGGGCGCCGGCTGCTCACTTGAGCGCCTCCGGGATGTGGGTGATGTGCGACTGCGTGCTGGTGGGCGGGCTGGAGATGCCCTCGGACCAGTCAGAGACGTGGGAGTGCGGTGACGAGCTGGACCACTGGTCGGGGGACTCGGGGGACGGGGTGAGGAAGGGGTGCTCAGGCACCTGCAGCGGGTGGCTGGGCGTGTTGTCCGCGGGCGAGGAGGAGTAGCTGTGCTGGGAGGGCGGGGTCAGGAACTGCGCCGTGCTCATGGGCGGGGCCAGCGCCGCGGGCAGCGCCGCGGGCGGGGCCAGGCTGTCCTGCGGCAGGATGGTGTGCACCGCCAGGCTGCCGGGGCCCAGGGGCTGCACGTCCGCCTGGCTCGGCTCCCCGCCCAGGAAGCTCCGGCCCAGGTGGCCACTGGCGGCCGCGCCGACGCCGAGGTGCGGCTGGGGCGGCTGCGGCTGCAGGTTTGGCGGCTGCAGGTTCTGCTGTGGCTGCAGGTTCTGCTGCGACTGCAGGCCTGGCTGCTGCATCTGTAAGTTCTGCTGCTGCTGCTGCTGCACCTGCTGGAGCTGCTGGCTCTGCACCAGGTGAGGCTGGCCGGCCAGACGCGTGTTGGGCAGGGCCTGGTAGCTCATCATCTGGGACAGGGCGGCCGTGGACAGACCAGCGTGCAGCGGGCCCATCAGGCCATGCTGGAGGGCCGGGGCCTGCGTGCTCAGGGTGCCCGGCGCCACGTTCCCTCGCAGCGGGTTGTACTGGTTGGGCACCAGGCCATTCTGCAGGCGGGACAGCCACTCACACTGGCCGTTCAAGCCCGTGGCCCCGCCCACAGTGAAATTCATGGCCCCACTGCCACCGCCACCGCCGCCGCCCAGGACCGTGCTGGTGCTGGAGGCCACGGGCAGGTGGGAGAGCCGTGGTGGTCCCGCCTCAAAGGCCAGCCGGCCACCCCCACCCAGCGCTGCCATCTCGGGCTTGGCAGCCACGCTTAGGTGGCCAACACCCAGGTGGGTGTCAGGCATGCCGGGCAGGTGATTGAGGGGCACAGCTGGGGACTGCTGGAACGGAGAAGGCAGGAGGGGTGGCGAGGCCACGTCCGACAGGTAGCCGTGCGGGGACTCAAGGGAGTCCACGGGCGACAGCACGCTCGAGCTGTCCAGCAGGCAGCCCTTGCCGTCCTGGGACTTCTTCCTCCGCGCCTTGAGGTCCTTGGCCTCCTTGCCGCCACAGGCCAGCCCCTTGGTGCTGGGCTTGCGGGCCTTCTTGCCCTGCACGGTGGGCTTGAGGTTGCCCAGGTAGCCGCCGGGTGAGCAGAGCGGCGGGGACAGGGTGGGCGCGCCGCCCAGGGCCGCGCCGTGCAGCTGGGGGCTGCGTGCCAGGCTGTACTCGTCCAGCAGCCGCACGATGTCGTGGTGCATGCGCTCCTGGGCGATGTCCCGAGGCAGGCGGTCCATGTGGTCCGTGATGTCCCGGTTGGCAAAGTGGTCCAGCAGCACCTTGGCGGTCTCGTAGCTGCCCTCCCGAGCGGCCAGGAATAGGGGCGTCTCTTCCTGGGAACGGAAAGGGGCAGGTGAGGGCGTCACCAGAGGGACCGCTGCCGGAGGGGACGCTCCCATGGATCCTGTCCCTAACTGCAGTTAGCTGGCTTAAGTCTTCAGGAGGAGAAACCCCCTAAATACTTCTGAGACCCACTCCCGGGCAGCCTGTAGGATTCTGTATTCTAAATCACTAGGGCTGTACTTCTGTGAGGGGCACAGACACAACTGGAAATCTACACCCGTGACCCTCTCCCCTCCAAACAGCACAGCAACAGACCATGCGGCCATGTCAGGGAGCTGGGGGTCCCTGAAGTGCATCCTGGGGCACCCGGGGGGTTCCCCATCCAGATGGTCCCCATGTCCCTAAATAACCCTGATGGTTCAGCTCCTTCCCAGAGTCTTGGTTTTCTCATCTGTATAGTGGACATGCGTCTCGAAGCCTCAGTCTCCCCAATGGGAGGCAGGGAGACGGCCTGGCCTGCAGGACACTCAGGAGTGCCTGGGTCCAACAGCTGCTGTCCCCCAGGAAGGAAGGAGACGCAGGAGGGGTCAGGGAGGTGCGGACAGGGCTTGGCCACAGGAGCTGGGGAGGAAAGAGTTGTCCTCGCTTTGGGGACAGGCCCTAGTGGCAACGAGCAGGACGTGTGCAGGAAAGCGGCCGCTCACGCTTACAACTGGGGCTTCGCACACTGTGAGCTCCAGCGATGGGGCTCTACGTGTGCACCTGGGCCGACCCGCCTGCCTAGGGACAGGGGAGGACAGAGGTGCCGTGTAGGTCATGGGGACACGGGGCAGCGGCGGCCGCACCCTTCGCTGAACTAAGACACACGTGCTTCCTTGGGAGGTGTCGGTGAACGTGTCAAGGAGGGAGAAGAGCCAGCGACCCACAGGCACCAAGGTCCTCACGGGGCTGCCCGCATCCAGAGTTTATTCCCGTGGCTCAAGGGTCCTGGGCTCAGAAGGGCGTGGCGCCGGGGGAGGGGCGCGCCGGCCCGGGGGAGGGGCGCGCCGGCCTCGCCGGGCGGCCGCCGCGAGCGCACCTTGTTGTTCTGCATGTCCTTGTTGGCCCCGTTCTTCAGCAGCACGATGGCGGCCTCCACGTTGTTCACGGCGGCGGCCCAGTGCAGGGCGGACTTGCCTGCGCGGGGAGGCAGAGGCTAGGCCGGGGCACGGCGGCGGCACCGGCCCCACCCTCCCACCCTCCGCGGGCCGTACCGCAGCCCCGCTTACCCAGGTCGTCCACGGCGTTGACGTCGGCGTGCGAGTTGATGAGGTCTTCCAGCATGCCCTCCACCGCCAGGCGGGCGGCGAGGATCAGTGGCGTCGTGCCGTCGTGCATGCGGGCATCCAGGTCCGTGGCCCGGTTCCGGATCAAGATCTATGCAACAAAGAACGGGGCCGGCTCGGCAAACGGGAGCCAGGGCCGCCAGCCGGGAACGGAGCCGCAACACGAATGGCATGGCCCCAGCGAGTCTGGACGACGGGGGAGAACAGGAAGCGCGGAGCTCCACCGGCTGCCGCTGGAGGAGCCGGGGACCAGGTGCTCCTCTAACCCCGCCTCCACCATCTGGGACCCAGAGGAGTAAGGTCCCCACCCGGCCATGGGGCAGAACCATGTCTAAACCACGGACTCAGGCCGCTGAGCCACACCGTGTCCCTTCGGACACACTCCTTCAGATGGCGCTGTGGCCCGGGCCACGGGCGAGGACAGTCACTGTCCACCGGTGGGTAAAAAAGGGCTGGCCTCACTCCCTCACTCCCACGAGCCGCCCGTGGGAATTTCGGCGTATCTGCGCCAGCAAGGCCGTCAGAGCAAACAGCAGAGCCCGGCTGGGGGGACTCGTTCAGCCTCGCTGCCTTACGCCTGCAGAACGTGCTAACAAATCATTACGTTACCAGCTTTGTGATGACTCTCCCAATTTGCGCCCCAACTTGCCTGCCTGTTCGCCACGGCTGCCCAGAGCCTGTGGACGGGCGGCAGGGGGACCCGCTGGCGGCCTGCCGAAGGAGCCCGCACAGAGCCGCTCCCTGCAGACCCAGGCCTCCAATTCCCTAAACCCACTCTTGCCCTGGGCTCCTGGCAAGGCCAAAGCCCCAGGCTCGCGGCAGCTCCTAAACCTTTCTCCTTGCTGCCACAAGCCACGCCGCCAGCCAAGCCTGAGCGGGAGCGGGAAGGCTGCGGTGGCCGCCACAGTGGGACCAGGAGGCTGTCACGGGTGGAGGCGAGGAGGCCCTGCAGCCTCCTGCTGGCCCGCCTTCCCCGGGAGTGCCTGTTCAGAACGCAGAGGTCAGCTGTCCCCACCCGGGTTATACTTGGCATCAGGGCTCTGGGGCTCCGTGTGCCCCGTCGACAGCCCTGACCAGGGGGCGGGAAGGCGGGCCGCAGGCCGGCGGAAGGGCTCGGGCGGCAGCGGCGGCCCACCTGGAAGACGCCCTGCGCGTCGGCAGACACGGCCGCGTGCAGCGGGGTGCGCCCCATGTTGTCCTGGATGTTGGCGTCAGCGCTGGCCTCCAGCAGGCGCTTGGCCGCGTCGGAGCGGGAGTAGCGGGCAGCCAGGTGCAGGGCGGTCTCGCCGGTGCGGTCCGTCTGGTTGTGCAGGCTGGCGCCCTGGTAGATGAAGTCCGAGATGACGGCAGGTGCGTCCTCCTCCTCCTCGCTGTTGCCGGTCTCCAGGCCACCCCCGCTGCAGGAGGCGATCATGAGGGGCGTGAAGCCGTCTGTGGAGGCAGGGACGAGGGCTCCGTCAGGAAGGCTGGCCCACAGCAGCGGCTCAGGGGGCCGTCGATGGTCCGGAGGCGGCGGGCAGCCACGTGGACACACAGTCTAGCTCGTGCCGCCCGAGGCCACCCAAATCAACCTGAGCCTCCAAGGGACAGAGCCAAGTCCAGCTGCCAGAGGCAATGGTGACCTTACGGCTTTGCCTCCCGACGTGCCTGAGACCCTCACCATAACCCACCCGAGAAAAAGCGATGTAAGAAACACATGGTTGGTAAATCAACACCTTGGAGGCTGTGAGTCAAGAAATTAACTTGATGGGCAGAGAGCCACTCCCGGGACAGAGTCTGCTAAGGACACAGCGTCTCCTGGGACGTCTCGTCCTGCTCCAAGGAGCTTCCAGAATACTGACCCCAGGCAGGCAGCCGGACAAGGGGGACCCCAGGAGCCTCCGGGGCACCTACCTGGCCCTCTGACGTTCACATCCATGCAGTCGGCGTCGGCCTCGCCCTGGGGTGGCGTGGGGGCCATGGCCGACACGCGCAGGTCGGCGGCGTCCAGGTGCTGCTGGGTCCACTGCCGGTGGTCCGTCTGGTCATCCAGGTCGGAAAGACCCACCGGCTCCTCGAACTGAGGAGAGGGTGAGCAGAGGGCCCTGTCACGTGGGTCGGCGGCGGGGCTGGGGCCGCCCAGGCAGGAGCCCACCCCACTCACCCGGAACTTCTTGGCCTCCAGGTCGTCGTCACCCCACTCGTGCTGGCTGTCGTCCATGAGAGCACCGTCTGACGCATTCTTCAGGGGCCTGGGGGCAAGGGGTGCGGGAAGCGAGGCTGAGCGGGGCTCCCCAGGAGGCCACGGCTCAGGCGGCCGACCGAGGCCCTCGGGAGGCGAGGCACGTGGCTCTGCAGGGGGCGGGGCTCGCCTCCCCCAAACCCGCCCCCCACAGGCGCAGGGGTGTCCACTAACTTGAGGCCCACGGAGTCCTCGCCAAGCGGCTCCCGCCGCTTCTTCTTGCTGGCTTCTGACACCTTGAAGCCCTCGGGGAACCACAGCTGTCCATGCTGCCGCCGGCGCTTGCGCGACAGTAGCACGCCGCAGCCCACGAAGAAGAGGAGCACGAAGGCGGCCAGGGCCACGTACATGAAGTGCAGCTGCGGGGGCGGGGGCGGCTCCACCGTCTCACCTGTGGGCGCCGGGACGTCAGGCGGCGGCTACGCGGCAGGCCGGGGGGCAGCGGACTGGCTCCACAGCTGGGCGCCTCCTCACCCGCTCTCCTCCATCCCGCCCCCCAAAATAAGGTCATTTTCTACGTGATTAATCAGAATTGCAAACTATCGCTAAATTCTCTCCTGCACCAGCCGACTATCTGGAGGCGGCTTTTACTTTTTTCTCCTTTAAGGGAGAAGGATTAGCCAACTTCAAATCACTGCACTCGCATTGAGCTGTTAAGACAAAGGATTTAGGAGGATTTTCAAGATACAAACTTCAACACTTCACATGACACCGATCAATTCTTCTCTCTCTCTCTCTTTTTTAAAAAGCTATAATGATTTTGAAATAATACCCAACAAAGAAAAATCAGGGGGGTGAGTGGGGGGGCGAGGAACAGGCTCCCACTTTCTGGCAGATGTGTCCGCCCCCCTGGGCCAGCCACGCCGACATCTGTCACTATGGGTAGGGAGGGCACGCCGGGCAGAAAACCCCAGAAAAGTGGTTCCCGAGCTCTGGATGGGGAGACACCCACTCGCGGGCGGCAAACGGCACAAAGAACAGGAAGGTGTTTGGAGGCGGGCAGGATGGGAGACTTGACCCCTCCCCGGCAGACTCTTCTAGAAGCCAGCAAACTGTCCCCAAGGGAGCAGGGCTGGGGTGGGCCACTCACTCTGCACGGCCTCGATCTTGTAGGGGATGTTGAGGCTGCCCAGGGAGGCGAGCGCGCCCAGGAAGGCGGCCACGTCCGTGGCGCTCTGGAAGCATTGCGAGGACGACTGGACGCACTGGCGGTTGTCGATCTCCAGGTAGACAATGGATCTGGGGGGACACGCAGGTCAGGAGGCTCACCACAGCCGCCCGGTTTGCCCCTCCGGCTCACGGCACGGCCCCGATGTGGGGAGGTGCTCCAGAAGGGGAAGGCGGTCTGGGGTTGCAGGGAGCCGGGTCTGCACAGAATGACCCTGGGGTGGGCGATGCGCTCTCCAGCCCAGCAAGCCCGGCACCAGCACACGGCAGGTGCTCCCCAGACACCCCGCAAATGGATCTCCCACCTGGCCCTGCCACCCTCCACGGTCCCTTTGGGAGCCACAAGCTCCCTTCTCCCCATTCCCCATCTCAGAAGGACAGAGACCTCAAGGGTCCAGTCCCCATCTGGGAGCCCACCCCAGCGCTGGAGCACCGGCTGGAGCCCCAGCTGGGGATCAGCAGTCCCCCAGGAATGCCACCTGCCCTGGGCTCCATCCGGCCTGGGCTTGTCGGACGCCCGTCTCCTTCAGCAGCAAGCTGGAGGCGGTGCCTGGGGCCAGGCCGGCCCGCGCTGCCCCACTGCGGGCACTCACCCGCGGATGTCCATGGGGTCCAGCTCGCGGCGCCGGCGGCCCGCCCCGCCACCCGGGAGCAGCGCGGCCTCCACCCGGTCGAGCAGGGCCCCGGGCGCGGCCCAGCCGTCCACGGCACGCTTGATGGGGTGTTTGCGCAGCTCCTCCTCGCGGCCGTAGTAGGGGAAGATCATGGGCTGGCCGTGCGCGTCGCGCTTGAAGACCACGTTGGTGTGCAGCAGGCGGCTGAGCTCCCGCAGGAAGTGCAGCGAGTTGTTGCGCAGCTGCGCGGGCGGCGTCAGCACCACCAGCACCAGCGCGCCGGCCGCCAGCCGCTCGGGCACGTGCTCCGCGCAGTCCAGCCCGTCCCACTCGCACTCCGCGCTGTTGCAGCCCTGGTCGCAGTGCCCGTCCCCGAAGTGGTCCTTGCAGTACTGGTCGTACAGGGGGCTGCGGGCGCAGGCGCGCTCAGGCCTCCGCCGGCCCCGCCCACGCGCCCCTGCGCTGGACCCCGCCCCCTGGTCACCGCCTGAGCCCCCTCCCCGCTGCCCCCAGCGCCCTGGCTGAGCCCCACCTCCTCCCCACCTGCCCCCCACATCCCACCTGAGCCCCGCCCCCAGCGCCCTGCCCAGGCCCCGCCCCCGCCCCGGGCCCCACCCCCGCGCCGCCTCACTTGCACTGGCCGTCGGCGCGCTGGCAGTCGAAGCCGTCGAACAGGCACCCGGCCGAGTTGCACTGGCTGTCGCAGCGGCCGTCGCTGAAGTACTTCCAGCACTGCAGCGACTGCGAGCAGTTCTGCCAGGGGTCGTTGAAGTTGAGGGAGCAGTCGCCGCCGTCCCAGCCGCACGCGTGGTTGTTGCAGCCCAGGCTGCACACCTTGTTGCCGGCCTCCTCGCGGCACTCGGGCAGCTCGCACGCCTCCTCGATCTGCGGCGGGGGGATGTCGACGCCCACGCCACCCCCGAAGCTGTAGTCCAGGATGTGGCACAGGAGCCCGTTGAACTTGGCGGGACACAGGCAGCGGTAGAAGGGGCTCTCGGGCACCGGCTCGCAGCTGCCCTGGTTGTAGCACGGGTTGCCGCCCACGCAGGGGCTGCCGGCCGGGAACTGGCACTCGGGGCCCGTGAAGGGGCCCAGGCACAGGCAGGTGGGGCTGCGCGGGCCCGAGATGCACGTGCCGCCGTTGAGGCAGCGCAGGCTCCCGCAGGCGCGCGCGTCGTTCTCGCAGGTGGCGCCCTCGAAGCCCTGCGGGGACAGGCAGCCATGACCAGCCGGCTGTGCTGCTGACCCCCCCCCCCCCTTCGTCCGCCCCGGGAAGGGAGAGGATGAGCGCGGAGCTGGGGAACTCAGCTGGGCACCCCACCAGTGGGCGTGTGGCGCCGCACCCTTCAGAACCCAAAGCTCCAACACGCCAGGGCACCCCAACCACTCAGCGGGACTCCCCGCGTTGGCTCCCCCACTATAACCCCTACCAGGAGAAGCCACGATGCTAAAATGGGAAATTGTGCCTGTGTGCACAGGGGCGTGGCCAGTCCCCACACAATCTTTCTGTAAACCTGACACTGCTCTGAAAATAACGTTCGACCCAAAACGCTGGGTCTCCAAACAAGGTAGGGAAGCGCCGCTCCAGCCCCACCCCCCCGCCTTCTGGCGCATGCTGTGTGGAGGCATCGAGGAGGCCCCCTCCTGCTACCCGCAGACCCCTCGGCCGCACCTACCGCCGGGCACTTGCAGATGAACCCGCGGGCAGTGTTGGAGGCCACGGCGCAGGTGCCTCCGTTCTGGCAGGGCCTGCCCTTGCAGCCATTGATGACGGACTCGCAGCGGCGTCCTGGGGAGGAGGGCAGCCGTGAGGGACTTGCCCTGCGCCTGCGGCCTTTGCCCCACCCCGCCGCGGCACCCACCAGTGTGGCCCGCTCGGCACTCGCAGTAGAAGTCGTTGATGCGCTGCACACAGTTCTGGGTGCCACGGGCGTCACAGGGGTTGGACAGGCACTCGTTCACATCCCCCTCACAGCGCTCGCCGACGAAGCCGGGCGGGCAGGTGCAGCTGTAGCCGCCCACCTGGTCCACGCAGGTGCCGTTGTTGAAGCACTTGGGGCCCCGGGAGCCTGGGTCGGCGAGGGGGCTGCAGTCGTCCACGTTGACCTCACAGTGCACCCCTGCAGAAGTGCGGGTGCCATCAGGGGCCCGGCTCCCTCCGCAGCGTGCGCCCCTCGGCCAGCGGTCAGGACGGGACCGCACTCGTGCACCATGCCGGCGGCCTGACTGGGCTCCCCCCCTCGGTCAGCCCCACACCTGCCTTCTGCCCCCACAAGGCAGAGTGGAGGTTTGCACCGGGTCCAGGGTGCTTCTGGCACCCGCTTTCCCCTGGGGCCCCGCCCCGGGCTAGGCTGTCCCTACCCTGTGTGCCCCGGGGACAGGAGCACTTGTAGGTGTTGATGAGGTCGATGCAGGTGCCCCCGTTCTGGCACGGGTGGGACAGACACTCGTTGATCTCCTCGGAGCAGTTCACCCCGTGGTACCCGGCCACGCACTGTGCGGGGAAACAGGGGAGGGGGCCTGTGGCTCAGTGGGTGGCCCAGACGTGGCCCTCTACGCCCTATGCAGGCTGATGGGGCCACACAAGCCACCCTCCTGATCTGTGAAGGTTGAGTTCCTCACACCTGGTTGGCCGGGAGGGAGACCCTTGCCCGGCCGACTCTGCTAAGCTGCCCAGAGCGTTGGTTAGAGCTTGTCTTGTGGACATGAGGTGGAGACCCAGGGCAGGCGTCAGCTGAGCCCACAAAGCTCTGGATGTGGGGGCCCAGAGGGAAGCCCCATCCCGTATTCTGTGTCGTCGTCTTCTTCCAGGCTCCCTCCCCTGCAGGACACCTCCACCAGGCAGTCTTCCCTGATTATCACTGCCCTCCCTTACTGGGACCGCATCCACTGCGCCTGCTCGCACCTGGGGCCGCCACACAGTGTCGCTCACAGCAGACACCCCTCGCCCCCCAGGACGGGTCCCCACCTCGCAGGAGTAGCCACCGGGGTAGTCGGTGCAGGTGGCGCCGTTCTGGCAGGGGCTGGGGGAGCACTCGTCCACCTGGTCCTCGCAGTAGCTGCCCGTGTAGCCCGCCTGGCAGCGGCAGTGGTGCGTGTTGCCGGCATCCATGCAGAGCCCCCCGTTCCGGCACAGGTGGGTGACGTTGATGTCTGGGGGGGGACACAGAGGGAGGGGCCTCAGACCTCCTGACCTCGGAGGGCGGAGAGCGGCGGGCGGCGGGGAGGCCCGGGCGGGCGGCGGGGCTACCTTGTCGCTGCGCGGCCACCTCGCAGGACACATTGGGCACGTCGCAGTGGAGGCCGGTCCAGCCGCTGTGGCACTCGCAGCGGTACAGGGCACTGGTCTGCCAGCACTTGCCGCCGTTCCTGCACGGCGAGGAGTCACACCAGCGCACCAGGTTCTGGGGACAGCGGGGGGTCGCCCGTATTTACACCCCCTGCCGGGCCGACCCCACCCGGCCGTGAGGGACACATGTCCGCCGGAGAACCTCACGCCCAAGGTGGGTTGTGAGCCCATCCTACAGAAATGGAAACTGAGGCCTATGGGCCACCCCCTCTCTGCCCAGAAGCAGCCTGGAGCTGGGGCTCGCTCTCCCCGGGGCCTCAGCAAATCCCATCACAGCTGCCCGTCCCTGAAAGGAGACTTCTCTCTGCAAGTGAGCTATGTTGCTGGAGGTTTCTGTAACAGAGATCTCATTCGAGAATCTTCAATACAGACAAGGCTTCGGTATTTTTCCCTAATTTCCAGAAAAACGCTGGTGTTTAGCTATTTTCCTCCCCTGCTTCTTGCCGTGTAAACCTTTGCTCCTGACCCAAGGGGCCCAGCTGGCACATGGCTGTGGGCCGGGCACCGGGCTGGCAATCCAGACCCCGAGGCCGCGTGACCGAGGCCGCCCCTGCCCTCCTGGCCGGGCTCTCGCCTCACCGGTCACCGGCGGTGTGGGGAGGCTGGAGGGCGGGGCCGGCGGGGTGGCCGTGACTACGCGCTGCTGGCCCGCCCCTGCCCGGCGCCAGCCCGTCGCGCACCTGGCAGTTGAGGCCCGTGTAGCCCTGCGGGCAGGTGCACTTGTAGGTCCCGTAGCTGTCCTGGCAGGTGCCGCCGTGCAGGCAGGGCCGGGAGTCACACTCGTTGATGTCGTGCTGGCAGTAGCTGCCCGTGAAGCCAGGCGGACACACGCAGGTGAAGGAGTTGATGCCGTCCACGCAGGTGCCACCATTGAAACAGGAGCTGGAGGTGAGCGAGCAGCAGGGGGGAGGGTGAGGGGCGTGCGGGACCCTGCCCGAGAAGCTTCCCCTGGACTCAGACTGCGGCTAGAACAGGGGGGGAGCAGCCCGATGACCTCGGGGAGGCCTCAGCCCGGGGCCGGGGACCGACCGCAGGCACCCCCGCCCCCGGCACCTTACACCCACTTCCTCTGCCTCCTTTACAAGTCACACCCCAGAGGAGCTTTAGAACACGCAGGTGCGTGGAAGTTAACATAAAAATGAGAAAGAAACCAGGCTCTGCGGACGACGTGGGAGGCAAGCATGTCAGAAACAGAACGAGCACACAGACTGCTGAGCTTACTGGCAACCAAGGGAAAAAAGGAAACGAGATGGGTCACAGAGTTGATGCTGACAGAAGGGGTCACAGCAGTCCTTCAGGGAAACCGCCAAGGGCTCCCGGTCCTCACACTGGTCAGCGGTCAAAGGCTCTTTGAGAGCACAGTGAACAAGGTCTGACCCGGTGGGTGGAGAGCGCCAGCCAGGTGGACACCCCCGGGGTGCGCCCGGCCGCCCCGCGCGGCGCCCTTGCCTCTCTGTGCAGTCGGGCGTGTTGTTCTCGCAGTGGATCCCGCTGAAGCCCGCAGGGCAGGTGCAGGTGTAGCTGTCCACGCAGTCGGTGCAGTTGGCCCCGTGGCGGCAGGGGTTGCTGGCACACTCGTTGATGTCCTCCTCGCAGAAGGGCCCCCGGAAGCCTGGCAGGCAGTCGCAGAAAGCTGCATTGACGCCGTCCGTGCAGGAGCCGCCGTTGTGGCACGGGTCTGCGGGGGACAGAGGCGGGCCTGAGGGGGGCCTGCGCTCCCGCACTCGCTCCTAGGCCCCGGGCTGCAGGGCAGGGGCAGGAGGCATAGGACTGACAGGCTGACGAGGATGTCATCATGTCCCCTGCTCGCTCAGTGACGGGCGTCCTACGACCCAGGGTGGGGGCCGAGAGCCCTGCTCCCTGGGGAGTCAGGACAAGGACCAATAAGAGCAGGCTGGAGGTGCCAGGCGCTGCGCTCTGGGTGGGGTGGGGGCTCCGGAGGCTTCTGAGACCACCGAGAACCACCCTCCTGGTCCACACAAGGCCCTCAGCTTGGCAAGCAGCCTGTCCTCCCCGTCCTTCCTCCGGCCGAGCCCAGCGCCTGGCCCTCTGGATGCGTCACGGCCACCGCCACAGGGGCCCTCCAGCGTGACCCCAGCCAGCCCCCTGCCTGGCTCCAGTATGACCCCAGCCAGCCCCCTGCCCAGCTCCAGTGTGACAGTGGGCGGGGCCTTCCAGTGTGACCCCAGCCAGCCCCCGCCCG
>PJEM01017107.1:0-23225 GCA_004023845.1 Helogale parvula | reverse complement strand
TTTCTGTACATTGATTTTGTATCCTGCAACTTTACTGAATTCATTAATCAGTTCTAGAAGGCTTCTGGTGGAGTCGATTGGGTTTTCCATGTAGAGTATCATGTCATCTGCGAAAAGTGAAAGTTTGACTTCTTCTTTGCCAATTCTGATGCCTTTTATTTCCTTTTGTTGTCTGATTGCTGATGCTAGGACTTCCAGCCCTATGTTAAACAGCAGTGGTGAGAGTGGACACCCCTGCCGTGTTCCTGATCTCAGGGGGAAAGCTTTCAGTTTTTCCCCATTGTGGATAATATTGACAGGCATTATATTTTCAAATATTGTTGCTTCTCCCATTCTTCCTCTCTTCTCCTTTTAAGCTTCCATTTACATTTACGTTTAATCTTCTAACTGAATCTTCTTTGTCATAGTGCTTCTATTATGACTTTCCCAACCTTTTTCTCTTGGAATTTTTCTTTTGACTTGTATTGGTTTCTTGTTCTCTGCTAAAATGATTAATTTTGTTTTTAGCTTTTTGAACATAGTTACTTTTAAATCCTGTCTCTTAACTCCAATATCTAGAGTGCTTTTATATGCGTTTCTACTATCGTTTCTGTGACCTGTTTACACTCATATTGTCTGGTTATTTATTTAATCTTGTGCTAGACAGTGTTTGCAATATGGTAAAATTAATGCCCAGGATACCTTCCTTTATAGATGATTTCTTTTTGCGTCTATCAAGTACCTGAAGGATTAACATTTTGGTTGGGTGATATTTTAATCCATCACCCTCCTTAGACAGTTTGAAACTGAGCTATAGTTCCTGTGTTCTGTCACTGTTTTACCCATGTTTCTTATTTCTAGCATTTCTGTTATAAGTCACCATGAGGAATGTTTAGGACTCCCCTGTACGCCGGGGATATTAATCTCTGTCAGCTTAGCCCTGAGATGTCATAAAGTCTAGCAGTCTCTAAGCTAGATGCTAGTGCCAGTACAACCTGAATAGTAAAAATTGGCTGAATTTCCAACTACATGGATGGAACTAGAGGGTATCATGCTACATGTAATTAGTCAGAGAAAGACAAATATCATATGACTTCACTCATAGGAAGAATTTCAGATACAAAACAGATGAACATAAGGGAAAGGAGGCAAAAATATTATATAAACAGGGAGGGAGACAAAACATAAAAGACTCTTAACTAGAGAGAACAAACAGAGGGTTGCTGGAGGAATTGTGGGAGGGGGGGATGGTCTAATGGGTAAGGGGCATTAAGGAATCTATTCCTGAAATCATTGTTGCACTATATGCTAACTAACTAGATGTAAATTAAACAATAAATAATTTTTAAAGTAAAAAAAAAAAAAAGAAACATGCCCAAGATCACAAAGCGATAGTAAAATAAAAGCATGGTTTTAGGTTGAAGAAAAATAAAAATAAAAATAAAAATTGGCTGAGCCTTTTCAGTATATCAAATGATAGTCATAATATTTTCTTATTTTGTTCATCTAAAATATTTAACCAGTAAGTTTTACAACCCATAGAGATTTGATAGAGATGTTTGTTTCTTTTATAAGTTAAAAAAAATTTTTTTTAATGTTTGATTTTTTGAGAGAGCGAGAAAAGGACAGAGAGTGAGCAGAGGAGGGCAAAGAGAGAGGAACACACAGAATCTGAAGCAGGCTCCAGGCTCTGAGCCATTAGCACAGGGCCTGATGTAGCAAAGTCACGAAACATGAGATCATGACCTGAGCCAAAGTCAGATGCTTAACTGACTTAGCCACCCAGGTGTCCCACTTTTGTAAGTTTCAAAGATTTTTTTTTTTTGCCATTTAGCTCTTTAATTTACTTGTAGTTTTTGTTTGTATATAATATAAAGAAGAGTTATAATTTTTTCTCCACACGGTTACAGTGAAACAACACTTGTGGAAACTCTGTCTTGTTCCTTCTGTCATAATCTAAGTTTCTGCGTTGTTTCTGAGTCCTTAATTGTCTTGCATTGGGCTGTATGTAGAGATACTATATTTGACCAGAAATATGTAAAAATTCTGGACACAGCTGAGAACCCACTCATGGGTTTGTTTGTCTTTTAAATATAAATTAGAAGTGATTCTAGTAGGCACTATTTTATTTTTTCCAGCTATGTTCACTTGTTTAGTTCAGGCTCAGGATAAGCAGCAAGTTAGGTTTCACCAAGAAGAGATGTACAAAGAGTCATAGTTAAGTCATAGTTGGAGAGTGGTACAGAGTAAAAATGTAATAGGGTCATTATTTCTAACTTTCATGTTTGTGCTGTGTTTTGGGGATCCCATAGCTGGTTCATTAAATTAAGAATATGCAGATCATGGCCTGCTTACTGAAGAGGCCACCCACACATGGTTGACAGGTAGCATCCCTTAGCATCCAAGATTTCACTTTGGAGAAGTGAAAATGCTGGAGTCCTTTTGAGTGAAGGCACAGTTTTAATACACTTATACTAAGGAAGTAAAGTCACAAGATTTATCACTTACAAACTGTAGAAATCGGAGAGGGGTACACAGTGAGCTGTGGGAAGGGCGGCCCTCCTGCGTCATGGGCAAGTGGGAGATAAGAGCAGGGTGCACGCACCTTACTTAGAAGGCAGTTAGGGTGGAGGTCACTAACTTTTTGTGAGCTTAACCCTAGGTGGCTATTTTTAAAGGTGCCTAGGAAAAGCCATGCAGGAACTCATGGTGGGAATTCTAAGCTCAGATCCTTACCTAAATGCTGAGGTTCTGGGTGTGAGCAGGATTGTCGTACTGTAAGATGCCTCGGCATCATCTCAAAATAACTCTCTTCTCATAGCATTCTATTCTCTGAGGAGTTTATTTTAATGTGTTTGATTTATATTTCTTCAATATTATTTTTCATTTATCCTAAACTTCTTGCCTGTAATAATTAACACAATAATAATTATTACTTTCTAATAGTTGTTTTTGTGAGACACTGTTAACCATTTCCAGTCCCCTACATTTTTCTTCTGTAATCATTAATCATCCTCATCATCATCATCTACTACTTGTTTGGTGCTTTTTCTGTGTCAGTCACTTTATAAAAATAGTATGTTTTTCCAACCCTCTCAACAAGTCTCTTAAAAATATATTAATATCCCTAATTATCATATGGAAAAATAAGAGCTCAGTGAAACTCAGTAATTTTCTCATAACCTAACGATGGTGTTAGTGAACAGAACTGAGCCTGAAACTACGGTCTGTCCTTTTTCCACTACAGTACATACTACTTTTACATGTGACTGAACTGCCTTTCAACTTCTTCAGTCACTGCTAGAGTACTTGCTAAGTTCCCACCTCTGTCCTCCCAAGAAAAATCTGTAGCATAACCACATGACAATGTCATCATATCCTAGCACATATCAAAAATGAGTCACACGGGGGTCTTCTTATTCCTAGCTCATGCCAGGCTCTTTGCCTTTGACAAAACTTCTCAAACTGTTTTCCTTTTTGAACTATTACCCACAATTATGTCCTTTAACCTAAATGCGACATACCTATGTTCCTGAGGTCCTACTCTTCTGTTAACTCTAGACCAGATGACTTCCCACATATTAGACTGATACTCTTATTTCCCAACATTACTGTTTTTAAGCTTGGAATTATGTATGGCACCCATCGTAGTATCTTGCATAGTATTTGAAATTTGTGGATACTTTTTGAAATATTTTCAGTGGCCTTGGATAGAAGGGAAAGGAAGAGAAGACCTGGTGGAAGGGCCTAAAAGCATAAAGCAGAATGGTTGAGCAACACTATAAACTCAAGAAAAGAGAAAACAAAAGTACCTTGGCTGAAGTCATATGACAATAAGATGGCTTGGTTATGCACAGTGAAAGAAGTGAGCAGGGTGAAGTCTTTAAACATGCAAAGGCAAATTGAAAGATAATTAAGTAGCTATAATTAAATTTCTGCATATTTTTCTTTGAGTTAGTTTAGATATGCTCTTGTTTCATCCTATCTGTATAGAAAGGAATATGGAAGCAGGACATGTACTCATTCCAGTAAACATGGAAGGGATTAGACAATGTGATGTGTTAGATTGTTCTCACATAATTAAATGATCCCAGTTGTGCTTCTTGGACCTGGGTTTTGTAATATTATCCATTATTGCATCCTAAATTCCCCCCAATTAACTTTTTTTTGTGTGTATTTTTTACAGAATTTTTTTTAATGCCTAACATATCCTAAGGGTTGATTTACCATACTGAGTGAAACAGTCTAATCTTTACATTGGCTTTCCATGATTGGGTAGTACCTGAATTATTGTTTTGAAAATTGAATTGCTCAGATGAATTTGACCAAAACAAAGGTTTTTGTTGTTGTTGTTGTTGTTGTTGTTGTTTCTTGAGAGAGAGAGAGAGAGAGAGAGAAGGGGAAGGACAGAAGGGGGCTTATCTTAAGCAGGTTCCACCCCCATCATGGAGTTTAATGCGGGACTTCCTCTCACAACCCTGAGATCATGACCTAAGCTGAAATCAAAAATTGGACACTTAACCAAATGAGCCACCCAGGCCCCCCTAAAACAAAGCTTTTATATATCTAAACACCCACTTTAACTTTTATTAGTTCTCTTAAATTTCTATTTATTTTTTGCCTTTTTTTCATATCATACAGAATTTGAGAATTATTTAAGCCATTCACTTCTTGTGTGCTTTATGTATTTTAAGATTTACTTTTTATATCTATATTGGAAGTTTTATTTCTTTTTGGACAGTAAAACTGTATGAATTTATCTTCTTATCTTTCAGAACTGCAGTCCAGAGGTCAGACGAAGGAGCTATCACAAAAAAATGTTACTTTTGAGAGAGAATTACCTCAATTGGAAATTTGTAAAAAACACAGCCTTGAATATTGGGAAAGCAAAGGTCAGTTTGAAACACAATGGGAAAATCAGGAAGAATGTTTAAAGCAGGATATACTCACCTATGGAAAAATGTCCACCTTTAACCATCACACAGCTCACAGACTTGATACAGGAAAGAAACTGAATGAATTTAAAGAGTGTGCAAAAACGTTTTGTTCTGGCTCAGACTGTGATCAACATCAATTAATTCACACTGGTGAGAAATTTTGTGAAGATAAGGAATATGAGAAAACCTTTCTTTCTGATTCAGAACTTACTCAGTATCAGACAGTACACTCTGCCAAGAAAACATATGAATGTAAAGAATGTGGAAAGGCTTTTAGTTTGCGTTCAAGTCTTACTGGTCACAGGAGGATTCACACTGGTGAAAAACCTTTTAAATGTAAGGAATGTGGGAAGGCCTTTAGATTTCATTCACAACTTAGTGTCCATAAGCGTATTCATACTGGTGAGAAATCTTATGAATGTAAGGAATGTGGGAAAGCCTTTAGTTGTGGCTCAGATCTTACGCGACATCAGAGAATTCATACTGGTGAAAAACCTTATGAATGTAATGAATGTAGAAAGGCCTTTAGTCAGCGATCACATCTTACTAAACATCAGAGAATTCACACTGGTGAAAAACCTTATGAATGTAAGCAATGTGGGAAAGCATTTACTCGTGGCTCACACCTAACTCAACATCAGAGAACTCATACTAGTGAGAAATTTCATGAATGTAAGGAATGTGGAAAAGCCTTTATTCGTGGTTCAAACCTTGCTCAACATCAGAATGTTCATGTTGGGAGGAAACCCTATGAATGTGAGAAATGTGGAAAAGCCTATATCTGGAGTTCGCACCTTGCTCGACATCAACGAATTCATACTGGTAGGAAACCTTATGAATGTAAGCAATGTGGGAAGACATTTATTTGGGCCTCCTATCTTGCTCAACATGAGAAAATTCATAATGAGAGAAAACTCTATGAATGTAAGGAATGTAGAAAGACCTTTCTTCATGGCTCAGAGTTTAATCGACATCAAAAAATTCATACTGGTGAAAGAAACTATGAATGTAAGGAATGTGGAAAGACCTTTTCTCGTGGTTCAGAACTTAATCGACATCAGAAAATCCATACCGGAAAGAGACCATATGAATGTGAAGAATGTGGAAAAGCCTTTCTCTGGGGTTCACAGCTTACTCGACATCAGAGAATACATACTGGTGAGGAACCTTATGTATGTAAAGAATGTGGGAAGTCTTTTATCTGGGGTTCACAGCTTACACGACATAAGAAAATTCATACTGATGTAGAATCCTATGAATATAAAGAAAGTAGCCAGATACTTAGTCCCCATCCATATTTTACTGAACAGAAAATTCACAATGGTGAGAGTCTCTATCAATGGAAAGACTATATGAACACCTTTAGTCAGGACTCAGACTTTGCTCAACACCAGGATATTTACACTTTTGAGAAATCCTATGAATATAAAAATTTTGAGACATTTTCTTCAAGCTCTCATCTTATTTCACTCTTGTGAGGTCTTATGATATAAAAATAAAGGAAGTCTTTATTCATGTTTCATTAATTGATGTCAGTTAAATCCTTCTTTTGAGAAACCCCACAAGTGTATGTAATATTGGAAGAACCTTTGACAGAGCACACAACACACTAAATAGCAGAGAATTCATAATGCAATCCATATTAGTATAGGAAAGCATTTACTGATTGGTTTTCCATTTGGAATGTAAGTGCAAAACTCTATGAATAAGATGACACCGTGATTCTTTTTTGAATCATTCTTAAAAGCATTCTCCACATCATTGGTATTACTCTGCATAGAATTTAAATCTAACTCACACAGGGAAACTTTCCATCACTATTAAATTTTGTTATACAAAATTATACCAAAGGTGAATTTCTATTATGTAATTAATCCTGGAAACCCTTGAGCTCTGTCATACATCTTATTTGTTATATCTTAGTTTTGAGACATCTTATCTCTGTCATTTTTTGGAAAGTAACTTAAATCTGTGTTTGCTGATTTGATTATAGTGGTTAACTGAGCTTGATGACTTAAATGACTTAATGGCCATCATTAATATTAGTATTAGACCATTTCTATGAAAGGAAGACCTTAACAATATAAAGAATATAGACAAATAAGCTGTCTATATGTGTGTCTTATTGAACAGCAGGATGCTAATTCTGAAGAAAAACCAGTAAAACAGAATGAAGGGAAGAAAGCTTTGAATCCATATTAAATTCATTTGCTGCATCAAAAAATTCATAATATAAAGAAAGCCTTATGGTTTTAATGAAAGTGGAGTTGTTGAACGCTCAGCAATGTTTTTGTTAGTTTGTTTTGTTTTTAAAGGCATTTGGAAATGATTTGTCCCTAACAGTTTTCTAAACCCAAATGTCATATCCATGTTATCACCACAATGAAAATTTATTTTCTTAAATTTATTTATTTTGAGAGAGAAAGCATGAGTAGGGGAGGGGCAGAAAGAGAGGGGGAGTGAGAATTCCAAGCAGGCTCCACCCCGTCAGTTATAGCCGGATGTGGGGCTCAGTCTCATCAACTGTGAGATCATGACCTGAGTCAGAATTGAGAGTCAGATGCTTAACTGACTGAGCCACCCAGGCACCCCTGAAATTTAGAAATTAGAAAAATAGCCAAATGAATTCTGACCTCTTGGAAATTCAATACTACATGTATACATTATCAAAGTAATGAGCAAATCAAAAGTGAAATTACAAGCTATTTAAATGTGAATAATAATGAAACTCCTATATATCAAATCCTATGAACATAAGCATGGCAGTTTTCAGTGGAAATTCCTCTTTTGTATATAACAAAGAAAATTGAGGGAAGTTTACTTCTTGTCACCACTGTATTTCCAGCACTTATGACAGTGCCTGTCATATTGTGGAGTCCCAAGTATTTGTCAAGTTAAATAATGATTACTTAACTAAGTAAGCTAAAGAAAAGCTAATGCCCAATGGGCATTTAAATTGATTGAAAGTTTTTCTTTTAATTTTTTAAATGTTTGTTTATTTGTTTGTTTTGAGATAGTGTATGTGAGCAGGGAAGGGGCAGAGAGAGTGGGAGAGAAAAAATCCCAAGCAGGCTCCACATTGCCAGAGCAAAGCCCAACATGGGACTTTAACTCACAAATCATGAGATCATGACCTGGGCTAAGATCAAGAGTCAGATGCTTAACTGACTGAGCTACCCAGGTGCCTCTGAATTGATGGAAAGCTTTAATGAAAATAAAGAAAAATCATGGAATAAAAAACAATACAGAAGATTTTTTATTTTAATAAAAAATAAGATGTTTCTTGGAAGAAAACCATTATTTCTAGACTTTGGCAATGCTTTCACGTTATGATAAGAAAGAAGAACTGTGATACATATTTTAGAGGGTATTTTTAATGGTCATATAAAGAGATATAAACCTTACTAGAAACAATTTTTAGATATAGTTTGTTTTCTAGGAAAATATTTTAAATTATTAAATTTCAAGGGTAACTAAAAAGGGCCAAAAAATTTAACAGTTGCAAAAAATAATCTTTATACTTCCTGTAGAAGTAGATAATTGTACAGGCTGCCCTCCGAAGAAACAAAAAAATCCTATGGGAAAATTGCCAGCAGATGCTAAAAGACTATCATAATTCTGTTAATAAAATTAAATGTGCAATAGCCCTTGAACAACAAATTCCAGAAGAATTTCATTCATGAACATACATGAAAAAAAATACAGGGGCACCTGGGGTGGCTCAGTCAGCTAAGCATCTGACTTTGGCTGAGGTCATGATCTCACAGTTTGTAAGGTCAAGCCCCACATCATGCTCTGTGCAGACAGTGAGGAGCCTGCTTGGGATTCTTTTCTCCCTCTCTTTCTGCCTCTACCCACTTCTGCTCACGCTCTCTCTCTAAAAACAAAAAACTAATACAGTAGTCAAATTATATTTACCCAGAATGTTTAAACTCTTACCTGATAGGGGATAATTCTGTAGTTTATGCATAATAGCAAGATATCTTTAATGAAGATGTACCTTACCACTTTCAGCACTTAATTTATTCTAAGAGTATTTTCTTAGTCTTTTTAGTATTACATAAGTTAAAGAATATCGAGTTTATGTACATGTATGTAGCACATTTATAATTCAGTTCTTTAACAGTAGTTAAACAGTATTAGGGAACATGGTTCCCTCCAAAATTATTGTCTTCTGTGGAATTTCTCAACTCATGTGGGGAAAATGAAATTTTTTTGTTATATTACTTTATTGTAACAAACCATCCATTTTCATTCATGCTATTTTTGTTAAGGTGATGACTACACTCAGAAATATAACAGCTTTCTGGACATCGATATACAGATAACTATGGCCATTCCTTTTCCTTTTGGCCTAGACTTCTGTGTTGAGTTTAGTAACAGTGTGCATATCTGGTGCTCCTGTCTCCTTCATTGTGAATTCCTGGATCTCCTTGAATACCTGAGGTACATGTTTCTTGAACCCCTTTCCATTGGTATGTCTGTGAACTTTGATAATATCTTCTCTAGACTACCAGAGAGATGACGGAACATTCCTTAGTCTTTTCCTTAACCACCTTTCTTTGCAGGAACCATTCTGCTAGAATTATTTTGGGAAAGAATGTTTTAATCCTTAGTATTAGCACAATTGGATAAAATTTATGGGAAAAAATCAGTTTCTTTCCTGGCAGTGTAAAGTAGAATGAATTCCCAATAAATCCAGATATCTAAATGTGAAAAATAAAAATAAAACAGAAAGAAACTTTACAAATACTACATGGGTGAATTTCTTTATGACCCTGGAATGGAGATATCAATAAGTATGACTCAAAAATCCAGTAGAAATAAAGAAAAAATAATAATTTTTATAGGACTAAATGTTAAAGGACAATGAAAAATTGGAGATATTTGTAACTATATTACAGAGTAATATCCTTAAAGAATGTAAAATTTGAGATGAGAATGCAAGTTACACTACACTGAGGTACCACTTCATCCCTATCAGATGGACAAAAATCCTAAAGAGTATTAATATACTCTTGTCAAGACTGTGGAAAAACAAGAGCCCTGCAATTGCTGATGAAAATGAAAAATGTATATATAGTACAATTCATATAGGAGGTAATTAAGCAATGTCCAGGTGTAGTCTCGTGCATTTACCGTAAGACCAGCACCCTTGTTTCTATCCCAAAGATACACTGGTAAAATTTATGAAATGTGGTATACTCTTAAGGAATTTTTGTTAAAAAACTCTATTTGTAAATGCAGCAAATTGGAAACAACCTAGATGTCTAGCAATAGACTGGCTGAATTATATGAATGTACAGGGGAGTATTGTGCATCTGTGTTCTTCTAGGGAGTGATCTTCAGGGTATATTAAATGAAAAAGAGGTAAGTACAGAATGATACGTATAATATGCTAATATATGTGAAAGAAGAGGGGGATACTATATATGCCTGTATTTTGAAAAAGAAATCTCAAGATGAAACAACAAAGAGCAAGGATGAAAGGTAGTTATCCTTGGTTATGCCTTATTTTTTGTTTTGACTTATCTATGTAGATATTTTACATGTCAGCTTTTATTTTAAAAATTAAGTCAAAAAGGAAAATAACAAACATATCAAAACCAGTGAATTCAAGTCTACATAATTTTATAGCATAACAACATAAAGGATAATAATTTCAAGTGGTGTTAAATTAAAATATCTTGACTTACTATTAGGAGAATATCTAAAGGATATTCTGTATCTCAGGCACAAAGAGAAATATAAAGAAATCTAAATTGCCTTTACTCCTTTTGTTAATGGTAATATTATTTTTCTACCTAAGGGTTTCTTTTTTTTAAATAAGCTTCATGTCCCATGTGGGGCTTGAACTCATGACCTGAGATTGAGAGTTGCCTGCATTACCAACTTAGCCAGCCTGGTGCCCCTACTGAGGGGTTTGAAAATATTAGTGACATAGAATCCATGAGTCCCCCATGTCTCCAGACTTCAGTTTTCAAATTCCATTTTCTATAAAAAGAAACAAGTGATCCTTAGAGAAATGGCATAAGACAGATCAATGGTAGAAAATGTATATATGATTATCATAAAATGTCTTATTGTACTTAAAATCAGTAAAGGATCATCAACCTAAAGGAACCAACGAAAGAAATAGGATAATTTAAGCCTCAAAAACTATGGGAATTGGTTGAAACTGGGTAGGTAAAACTGTCTAAATTAAAAAAAAAAAAAGAGCCCTCTATGGAGTTTGCCAGAGTACTAGCACATTCTGAAAGCCAGAAGCAGAAGAGAAATAAAGATTAAAGCAGAAATAAACAATATAGAATTTTAAAAAAAGAACAGTTCAATGAATCTAAGAGCTGTTTTTTTGAAAGAATAAACAAAATTGATAAACCCTTAGCCAAACATCTCAAAAAGAAAAGAGACAGTACCCAAAGGGATAAAATCATGAATGAAAGAGGAGAGATCACAGCCAACACCACAGAAATACAAACAATTATAGAATACTATGAAAACAAACTGGATAATCTGGAAGAAGTGGACAAATTCCTAGATACTCACACACCACCAAAATTCAAATGGGAAGAAATAGAAAACTTGAACAGACCCATGACCAGCAAAGAAATTGAAGTGGTTATCAGAAATTTCCCAACATAAAATACCTAGGAGTAAACCTAACCAATGATGTAAAAGACCTATATGATGAAAACAATAGAAAACTTATGAAAGAGATTGAAGAAGACAACAAGAAATGGAAAAACATTCCCTGCTCACGCATTGGAAGAATAAACATTGTGAAAATGTCATTACTACCCAAAGCAATCTACACATTCAATGCAATCCCCATCAAAATTGCACCAGCATTCTTCTCAAAGCTAGAACAAACTATCCTCAAATTCGTATGGAACCATAAAAGACGCCAAATAACCAAAGTAATATTGAAGAAGAAAACCAAAATGGGACGTATCACAAACCCAGACTTTAGCCTCTACTACAAAGCTGTCATCATCAAGACAGTATGGTATTGGCACAAAAACGGACACATAGACCAATGGAATAGAATAGAGAACCCAGAACTGGGCCCACAAATGTACGGCCAATTAATTTTTGACAAAGCAGGAAAGAGGATCCGATGGCAAAAAGACTGCCTCTTTAGCAGGTGGTGCTGGGAGAACTGGACAGCAACATGCAGAAGAATGAAACTAGACCACTCTCTTACACCATACACAAAAGTAAACTCAAAATGGCTGAAGGACCTGAATGTGAGACAGGAAACCATCAAAACCCTCGAGGAGAAAGTAGGAAAAAAACTCCTAGACCTCTACCACAGCAATTTCCTACTCAACACATCCCCAAAGGCAAGGGAAATGAAAACAAAACTGAACTCTTGGGACTTCATCAAGATAAAAAGCTTCTGCACTGCAAAGGAAACAATCAAGAAAACTAATAGGCAACCGACAGAATGGGAAAAGATAGTTGCAAATGACATATCAGATAAAGGGCTAGTATCTAAAGTCTACAAGGAACTCACCAAACTTCACACCCAGAAAACAAATAACCCAGTGAAGAAATGGGCAGAAGACATGAACAGACACTTCTCCAAAGAGGACATCCAGATGGCCTACAGGCACATGAAATGATGCTCAACATCACTCATCATCAGGGAAACACAAATCAAAACCACACTGAGATACCACCTCATGCCATCAGAGTGGCTAAAATGAACAAATTAAGAGTCTATAGATGCTGGCGAGGTTGTGGAGAGATGGGCACCCTCCTACACTGTTGGTGGGAATGTAAACTGGTGCAGCCACTCTGGAAAACAGTGTGGAGGTTCCTCAAAAAACTATCCAAAGAACTCCCTTATGACTCAGCGATAGCACTGCTAGGGATTTACCCAAGAGATACAGAAGTGCTGATGCATAGGAGCACATGTACCCCAATGTTCAGAGCAGCACTGTCAACAATAGCCAAAACATGGAAAAAGCCTAAATGTGCATCACCTGATGAGTGGATGAAGAAGATGTGGTATATATACACAATGGAGTACTACATGGCAATGAGAAAGAATGAAATCTGACCATTTGTAGCAAAGTGGATGGACCTCGAGGGTGTCATGCTAAGCGAAATAAGTCAGGCAGAGAAGGACAGATACCATGTTTGCACTCATAGGTCTAACAGGAAAACAGGAGAAACCTAATGGAGGATCAGGGGCAGGGGAAGAGGGAAAGAGAGTTGGGGAGAGAGAGGGATGCAAAACTTGAGAGACTACTGAATACTGAAAGTGAACTGAGGGTTGAAGGGGAAGGGGGAGGGGGGAAAAGGTGATAGTGATGGAGGAGAGCACTTATGGGGAAGAGCACTGGGTGTTGTATGGAAACCAATTTGACAAAAAACTATTAAAACAAAATCTCCCAACAAATAAGAGTTTTGGGCCAGGTGGGTCCTCAGGGGAATTCCAGCAGACATTTAATGCAGACAGAGTTAATACCTATTCTTCTCAAGCTGTTCCAAAAAATAGAAATGGAAGGAAAGCTTCTGGACTCATTCTTTGAAGCAAGCATCACCTTGATTCCCAAACCAAAGACCCCACTAAAAAGGAAATATACAGGCCAATATCTCTGATGATCATGGATGTGAAAAGTCCCAACAAGATACTAGTAAATCTAATTCAACAGTATATTAAAAGAATTATTCACCATGATCAAGTAGGATTCATTTCTGGGTTGTAGGTCTGGTTCAATATCCACAAAACAATCAATGTGATACATCACATTAATAGAAGAAAGGATAAGAACCATATGATCCTGTCAATAGATGCAGAAAAAGCTTTTGACAAAATACAGCATCCTTTCTTAATAAAAACCCTCAAGAACGTTGTAATAGAAGGAACATACCTTAATATCATAAAAGCCATATATGAAAGGCTTACAGCTCCTATCATCCTCAACGGGGAAAAACAGAGCTTTTCCCTGAGATCAGGAACACGACAGGGATGTCCGCTACAACCACTGTTGTTTAACATAGTGTTGGAAGTCCTAGCCTCAGCAATCAAACAACAAAACAAAATAAAAGGCATCCAAATTGGCAAAGAAGTCAAACTTTAACTTTTCAGAGATGACATGATACTCTACATGGGAAACCTGAAGACTCCACCAAAAAAACCTGCTAGAGCTGCTTTACGAATTCAGCAAAGTAGCAGGATATAAAAGGAATGTACAGAAATTGGTCACATTTCTCTACACCAATAATGAAGCAATAGAAAGAGATATTAAGGAGTCATTCCCATTTACAATTGCACCAAGAGCCATAAAACACTTAGGAATAAACCTAACCAAAGAGGTAAAAGATCTTTCACTGAAAACTGGAGAAAGCTTATGAAAGAAATTGAAGAAGACACGCACAAAAAAAAAAATGGAAAAACATTACATGCTAATGGATTCGAAGAACAAATATTGTTAAAATATTTGATACTACCCAAAGTAATTACACATTCAATGCAATCCCAATCAAAATAACACCAGCATTCTTCACAGAGCTAGAACAAAGAATCCTAAAATTTGTATGGAACCACAAAACACTCCAAATAGCCAGAATAATATTCAAAAAGAAAACCAAATCTGGAGGCATCACAATCCTGGACTTTAGCCTGTACTACAAGGCTGTAATCATCAAGTCTGTATGGTATTGGCACAAAAACAGACACACAGACCAATGGAATAGAATAGAGAACCCAGAATTGGACCCACAAATGTATGGGCAACTAATCTTCGACAAAGGAAAGAGTATCCGGTGGAAAAAAAGACAGCCTCTTTAGCAAATGAGGCTGGGAAAACTGGATGGCAACATGCAGAAAAGTGAACTTGGACCACTTTCATACACCATACACAAAAATAAACTCAAAATGGATGAAAGACCTAATTGTGAGGCAGGAAATCATCAAAATCCTAGAAGAGGAAACAGGCAACAGCCTCTTTGACCTTGGCTGCAGCAACTTCTTACTTGATACATCTCTGAAGGCGAGGGAAATAAAAGTAAACTGAAGTACTGGGACCTCATCAAGATAAAAGCTTCTGCACAGCAAAGGAAAAGATCAACAAAACTATAAGGCAATCAATGGAATGAGAGTAGATATTTGCAAGTGACATATCAGAAAAAGGGTTAGTATCCAAAATCTATAAAGAACTTATCAAACTCAAAACCTGAAAAACAAATAATCCAATAAAGAAATGTGCAGAGGACATGAATAGGCACTTTTCCAAAGAAGACATCCAAATGGCAAATAGATATATGGAAAGATGCTCAACATCACTCATCATCAGGGAAATACAAATCAAAACCACACTGAGATATCACCTCACACTGGTCAGAGTGGCTAAAAGTAACAACTCAGGAAACAACAGATGTTGTCGAGGATACGGAGAGAGGGGAACCTTCTTGAACTGTTTGTTGGTGGAAATGCAAACCGATGCAGCAACTCTCAAAAACAGTGTGAAGGCTCGTCAAAAATTAAAAATATAATTACCCTATGACCCAGCAATAACACTACTAGGAATTTATCCAAAGGATACAGGAGTGCTGATTCATCAGGACACATATATGCTAGTGTTTATAGCAGTGCTATCAACAATAGCCAAAATATGAAAAGAGTGCAAATGTCCATCAACTGATGAATGGATGAAGAAGATGTGGTGTATATTCCATTCTGCACAATGGAATACTACTCAGCAATGAAAAAGAATGAAATCTTGGGGCGCCTGGGTGGCTCAGTTAGTTAAGCCTCCGACTTCGGCTCAGGTCAGATCTCACGTTCGTGGGTTTGAGCCCTGCGTCGGGCTCTGTGCTGACAGCTAGCTCAGAGCCTGGAGCCTGCTTCCAGTTCTGTGTCTCCTTCTCTCTCTGCCCCTCCCCCTCTCATGCTCTGTCTCTGTCTGTATCAAAAATAAATAAAACATTAAAAAAAAGAATGAAATCTTGTCATTTGCAACAACATGGATCCAATTGGAGGGTATTATGCTACATGAAATAAGTCAATCAGAGAAAGACAAATATTATATATTTTCACTCATATGTGGAAGTTGAGAAACTTAAGAGAAGACCGTGGGGGAAGGGAAAAAATAGTTACAAACAGAGAGGGAAGCAAACTATAAGAGACTCTTAAATACAGAGAACAAAGTGAGGGTTTTGGGGGGGCCAGGGAAAATGAGTGAGGGGCATTAAGGAGGGCACTTGTTGGGATGAGCACTAGGTGTTGTATGTAAGTGATGAATCATGGGAATCTACTCCTGAAGCCAAGGGCATATTGTATACACTGTATATTGGCTAACTTAACAATAAATTATGTTAAAAAATAAATAAATAAAAAATTTAAAAAGGAATTTATAAAGAAATTTCTTTAGTCAGAAAATGATAATAAGAAAAGTTGGAACCTCAATGAAGAAGAAACAAAAATGATAAATATAGGGGTATATATAGTAGATAATCCTCTTAAAATTTTAAAATCATATTTGTTGGCTGAAAATACCATCTGATATGGTTCTCAGAGTTTGTAAAGATAATATTTAAGACAAGTATATCATAAAAGGAAAAGTATAAATTAATCTAACAAGTAGTATTGTTTCTATATTCCACCTGAAATGGTAAATGTTTACAGTAGTATAATATTACTATTAATAGAATATCTGTGATACATATCCAATTTAAAAATTATACAGATACACTAAAAAAGATGCAGAAGAAAATGTTCAAATAATCCATACACAGGCATGAAAGGCACAAAAACCAAAGAGTGCAAGCAGAAAACAGATGATATAATGGCAGATTTAAAGCCTAACATATCTTTAAGTACGTTTAATATAAATGACCTAAACATCAGTTAAAAAGAGTTTGACCCAATGGATAACATATCCCAACTATATACTGTTGACAAAACCAAACAAACAAGCAAACAAAAACAAAGTAAATCACTTCAAATATAATGATAGAGGTAAGTTGAAAGTAAAGGGGTGAAAAACAGTATACCACTCAAATAATAATCCAAAGAAAAGTGGAGTGGCTACATTGATATCAAAGTAGAATTCAGAGCAAAGAAAATTATGGACCAAAAAAGCACATTACATAACAAGTGGGTCAATCCCAGAAGACATAGCAATCCTAAATTTATATATACTAGACAGCACAGCTACAAAATATGTAAAGCAAAAACTGATAGAACTGAAGGATTAAATAGAAAATCCACCATTATAGTTGATTTAGAACACTTCACCAACATATAGCAAGATAGAGCACATTCTCGACCCTTTGTCAAACCTCAACAAGTTTAAAAGAATTGAAATCAAGGGCACCTGGGTGGCTCAGTAGGTTAGGTATCTGATTTTGGCTCAGGTCATGATCTCGTGGCTTGTGAGTTTGAGTCCCATGTCGGGCTCTGTGCTGACAGCTCTGAGCCTGGAAACTGCTTCAGATTTTGTCTCCCTCTCTCTTTGCCTTTCCCCCACTCTCTCTCTCTCTCTCTCTCTCTCTCAAAAATAAATAAACATTTAAAATTTTTAAAAATATATTTTAAAAATTGAAATCATACCGTGTTCTTTGACCACAAAGAAATTAAACTATAAATTATTATTCAGAAAGATAACTTGAAGCTAAACAACACACTTTAATTCTTGGGTCAAAGAGGAAATCCCAAGAGATTTTTTTTTTTAAAAAAAGGTTAAACTGAATACAAATGAAAATAGAACATATGAAAACTTGTGGAATACAACTAAATCTGAATTTACAGAGAAATTTATATTACTAAATTCTCATTAAAACTGAAAAAATGTTCTCAAAAAAACCCCAAATTCTTTCTATAAGAAACTAAAAAGAACAAAAACAATGCAAAGTGAACAGAAGGAAGGAATAAAAAGAGCTTAAAATCGATGAAATTGTAAACAGGATAACAATTTTAAAAAAGCCAAAATCTCATCTTTGTAAAGATCAACGAAATTGATAAACTTCTAGCAAGACTGATCAGAAATATAGGAGAATATTCGTGAACATCCAGCAAAAATAGGATAATAAGAGAGCATTATGGCAATTCTACTCAGAAACTCAACAACTTAGAAGAAATGGACCGTCTCTTGTAAAACGTGAACGAATTAATTCACCCGTGATGAAGTAAATAATATGAATAGTAAATACAACTACTTAAGAAGTTAAATTCATAGTTTAGTTTGTTTCTAATTTTGAAATAGCTTTACTGAGATATAATTTACACTCCATCTACTTTACCCTTTTAAAATGTACTATTCACGGGCGCTCAGTCAGTTCAGCAATCGACTTCGATAGCTCGTAAGTTTGAACCCTGCATCAGGCTCTGTGCTGACAGCTCAGAGCCTGGAGCCTGCTTCAGATTCTGTGTCTACCCCTCTCTTCTGCCCCTCCACCCCCCCTCAAAAATAAACATTAAAAATTTTTAGTTAATGTAATGTTTGCAACATCAATTCATGTTGTAGCATGTGCAAGAATTATTTTCTTTTTGTGCCTGAATAATACTCCATTGTGCATATATACTACATTTTGTTTATCTATTCTGTTGATGGAAACTTGAGTTGTTTCTATATTTTGGCTATTATTAATAACACTGCAATAAACATTTGTGTACAAGTATCTATTCAAGTCACTAAATTCAATTCCTTTAATACCTGAGTGGAGTTGTTGGGTCGTATAAGAATTCTATATTTAGCTTTTGAAGAACCACCAAGTTATTTTTCATAGCAGCTGCACAATTTCTGGCAATATCTGGGCATCTTAGGGTCCCTGGGTGACATGTAAGTTAAGCCTCTGACTTCCATTCAGGTCACGATTTCAGTTAGTGAGTTCAAGCCCCACATTGGGCTCTCTGCTGTCAGCACAGAGCCTGCTTTGGATCCTCTGTCTCCCATTCTTTCTGCCCTCCCCCTGCCTCAAAAAGTAAAACTTTTTTTTACATTTATTTATTTTTGAGAGACCAAGTGACACAGAGCATGAGCAGGGGAGGGGCAGAGAGAGAAAGAGACACAGAATTCAAAGTAGGCTCTAGGCCCCAAGCAAGCATTCAGCACAGAGTCTGACATGGGGCTCGAACCCATGAACCATGAGATCATGACTTGAGCCGAAGTCAGACACTTAACTGACTGAGCCACCTAGGCACCCAGAAAATTAAAAACATTAAAAAATATATTTAAAATAGTCATCCTGGTAGGTGTTTAGTGCATTTTTTATTTCAGTTATTGTACTTCCAAGCTCCACAACTTCTTCCAGCTTTTTCAACATATTTAAGACAGCTGACTTTGTTTCTTCATTCATCTGGTGATGGACACTTGGGATGCTGGTTTTAGATGCATATATGCTTATGAGTGTTATGTCTTCTTGATGGATCAGCCCTTTTTAATTACACTTTGATGACAAAGTGTACCTCTTTGTCTCTGGCAATTTTGTCTTAATGTCTATTTGATCTGATAGTATAGCCACTCCAATTCTGTTATGATTGCTATTTGCATGGTATATCTTTTTCTGTCCTTTTGTTTGAAACTTGATGTTTGAATCTAAAATGTATCTCTCATATCCAGTATATAGTTGAATATTTTTAAATTATCTGCCAGTCTCCACCTTTACCTGGGGACCTATATATATTCTTTCTCACCCCCAGGAAGAAGTAGGCAGGCTGTTAGTTTTGCCCACCCACTCTGTGCTGAGCTGGGAATGGGGGGTTGTGGCATCTATCAGTTGAAACCATTGTTTCTGTTCTCACAAAGGTGGATAGACTATGCCAGACCTCTCAGAGCTCTAAGACTAAGTCAAATGCCAGGTCATTGGATGGTCCCAGCAACACTGGAGTGTTGGACACACAGATCAACTCTTTTCTTGTCCATGGGCAAGCTGAGGGCTGTGATTTTTCATCTGCTTGCTTTGTGTTGAATAGAGGTAAGGATTAATGGTATCCACCAGCCCAGCCCACCATGTCTATTCTCTACCCGGTGGCTAGATTTTACTGGACCTGTCAGAACTCCACAACTGGCAAGACCTAAGTCAGTGTTCTGAGAGCTCCTTAAGGAAATGTGAGGTATAGAATGTAAAAAGTATGCCCCTCCCTCCCCTCGGCAAAGCTGGTAGCCAGGAGCCTCTCACTGATCATATGGTATTGCACCATGTGCTGGATGCTGGGGTTTGATGAGTCTGGCTTTGCATTCTTCCTGGGTGCAGAAGCCTTTCACTCAGTTTTTGGATTTCTCACAAAGGGAGTTTTTCCATGAATTGCTGTATCAGTGTGTTTGTTGGAGGAAAGAAAGTCCAAGACATCCAACTCTACCATCTTGCTCACGTCTCATTTACATAGAATCTGCTTTAATTTGTCTATAGGTCACTTAGGCTCTTTTCTTTCAGTCTTTTTCTCTCTGTACTTCATTTTTTCAAGCATATTTTCAAGTTCACTGAATTTTTCCTTCCTCTGTTTAATCTCCAATAAAATTTTCTTCTCAGATATTTTTTTTCTAGAAGTTACATTTTGTATCCTCCATATCTGTCCTCATTTTGTGTGGATTTAAAAAATTCTTAACCAGGGTCACCTAGGTGGCTTGGTCGGTTAAGCATTTGACTTTGGCTCAGGTCTGTGCCTCATGGTTTGTGGGGTTTAAGCCCCGCATTGGGCTCTGTGCTGCTAGTTCAGAGCCTGGAGCCTGCTTCAGAGTCTCCCTCGCTCTCTGCCCCTCCTCCTATTTGTGCTCTCTCTCTCTCAATAATAATAAATAAAAAATTATTAAACATATTGAGCATAACAGCTTCGTTAGTAATTTTGTACTGATACCATTTCTCCTGCCATTTTAGTTGGTCAATCAATTGATTTTTTTTTCTGTTTTTTGTGTCACTTGGTGGGGGAGCTTCTTTATACAGATATAGACATTATGAAATTTACATTGTTGAATCATAGCTATTGTTACATTTCTTTTAGAGGGTAGAGCTTTTGCTCTGTAGGCAGCTAGGTTACTTGCTTCATTGTTTTGAAACTTTAAAAAAGCAGTTTAGGATGAGTCTAAAGTGCTTTAGAGATGGTTGACCTCTATTCTTTATGTGTGACTCTTCTGGGCTATCTACTAAATGGTATGGGTGACCATCAGGTTCGGAATTAGAAACATCTCTGCCCTGTGTCAGCTCTGGGCATTTTATAACTTGCAGCTCCCTGATTACACTTTGCCCAGACTTGTAGAGTCACAACATACACATGGACTACGTGTATTAGGAAAGACTGAAGAGGACCCTTTCACACATTTCTGAAATTCTTCTCTGTTCAGCTTCCTTCTCTCTGGAACTGCTCTGCAACTTCCAAGAACATCAGTCTCTTTGATCTTGATCTTCTCAACATAGGCAAGCATGCTGGGTTGGGGATAACCTTTCTTATTATGTAGAATGTGTCTCTAGGTAGAAAGTTGGTGTCATCATAGCGCTCACTTAATTTGTATCTTTTTTGTTGGGGATCACAGTCCCTGTTTAAACCAGTTATTCCATCATGGCTCCAAAAAATGTCCTTACTTTTTGTTCCTGCTGATGGTATGAGCACTTTCATACACTAATGATGAGAATGTAAACTGTTTCAGAACAGCATAATCTATTAAAATGTAAAATGTACACATAATTTGACTTAGCAGTCTAATCTGTAGGAATATATTCTGTAGAAATAAAAACATAAGTTTGCAGGAATAAGCATATTAAGGACATTTATTGCACTTGTTTTCAGCAACAAAGAAATAACCTGAATACTCAGTCGGGGAAAATCGGGAGGATATATCATGGCATTGCTGTTACCATGTTTCTGTTTTATTCTGTAGGCATTTTTAAAAAGACAGAAAAGCAAGTGGATAAGTCAGACAGCAACCAAATGTAATGATCAGATGTATTTTAAATCCTGACTCAAATAACCCAACTATAGTCATTAATATCTCAAAACTTAGTAGATATTAATTAAGTCCTTATTTGTTCAAGATACATACTGAAATATGTAGAAGGAAATGATAAAATATACTTGTTTGGCTTTAAAATATCCCAGCTAAATATATTTGAAAGATTATCAGGAAAGGTAAAATAGGAGTGATTATTAAAAATATGTGAGGGATTCAGCCGAGCGCGGGACCCTGCGTGAATTCCAGGACCCCTCTTGTACCTTATGTTGACAGGGCATCTCTTCCCACGTTCACAACCGGATGTGCCTAAGATGGGGTCCTATTACATAATCCGTATTGTGGGGCGAGCTCACAGGTGTTTCTGGTGCGATGTGGACCAGTAACCTGAGCTGACCCTGCTGTGCTGCGGTTAAGATCATCCTTGAGGACAGGCTGCCAGCCTGTAAGTCCTACACAAGTAGGTGCCCTGGACCCGACCCACCTGCACCAAGCCACGCCCATCCGCGCTGGAGAGCTGCCGTGCTTATGCTTATTACCGTTAAGTGGGTTTTTTTTCTTAATATTTTTAATTTTTAATTGTCCCCTGTCTTCTCTTTACTATCTTCCTATTTCCTTCCTTTCTCCCTTTCCCGCTGGAATCTGGGAAAGACCAACAATTAGGCACTGCTGTGCTTAGATCAACTTTCACCATCCAGAAAGTTTTCCTTTAATCCATCCTTATCTCCCCCAACCCCCACTGCAGGTTTTAAGCTCTCAGACTGTCCTTTATCTCTGACTGTCGCTGTCCCTCCCAATCCCCGAATGCTTTTTTTTCTCTCCCCTTTTGTTTTTTCCTCTTCCCTTTTTTTTCTTTTCTTCTTTTTTCTCCTCTCTTTTCTTTCCTGTTCCCTTTTTTTTCTTTCCCCCTTAGGTTTGCTTCTTTATCAGTATATTTGTTTGCTTGTGTTCTCTGTGTGTTTGTCTGTCTGTTTTCCTTTTCAGGGCTACCTCAAGAAACAACCCAAAGCACACATAGTGGAAAACCCCAAATATAGCTGAGTAGGGAATAAATTAATCAGAGGCACGACAAGAGAAACCGAGAGACACCATTAAAAAAAAAATCTCCTGAAACGACAGACCCTAGACACTCTAAGAGCCTCCTTCTATAGAGGAATGCTAATAATCGCACAGTGCAGAACGAGCTTTTAAAACTGACAAGAGACAGAAAGCTAGCCAAAATGACGAAACAAAAGAACTCTTCTCCAAAGAAACTCCAGAAAGAAATCACAGCTACAGAACTGCTCAAAACAGATATAAGCAACATAACTCAACCCGAATTTAGAACGATTGTCATAAAATTAATTGCTGGGCTTGAAAAAAACATGGAAGCTATCAGAGAAGATATTGATACAAAGACTAGGAACCTTCAAAA
>PJEM01017106.1:0-23244 GCA_004023845.1 Helogale parvula | reverse complement strand
TCCCCCCTCCCCCTCCCCCTTCAGTCCATGATTCGTCTCCAGTATTCAGTAGTCTCCCTTGATCCAGGAGAGCTTTTAAATTTCAGATTAGTCAGGGGAGCCTGGGAGGCTCCATCGGTTAAGTGTCCGACTTGGGCTCAGGTCATGATCTCACAGTTCATGAGTTCGAGCCCCGCATCAGGCTCTGTGCTCACAGTATGTAGCTCAAGTGGAGTTTTCTCTCTCTCCCTCTCTCTCTCTGCTCCTTCCCTACTTGCTCGTTCTCTCTCTCTCAAAATAAATAAGCTTTAAAAAAATGAAATAAATTTCGGATTCGTCAGTCAATATTCTACCGGCCTTGGGGGAAAGGGCTGATATAATGACAACGCGTAGGTGCAGGGGTCTTGCAGCCCAGGGCTATCATCCCATTTGCAGGGAGAGACTGCAGACCGGAGAGGGCCTTGCTGGTAGGAAATCCGCCCTCCCCCGACTCCAAAATCAACAAATCTCCAGCTACCTCTGTCTTTCGCACCCTCCACCTATGTCCTGGGCCAGTCCTCCGGCTTCCATCCGCTTATTTTCTTGTGTAACAACTCAGGCTCCCAGGCAGGACTCGAACAGTGGCCCACTCTCCTGCGAGTCAGAGGAAGGCCTTTCCCCTTGAGACGAACCAGGAGGGAAGGCAAAGTGATGACCAGCTGAAGACACCAGGCGGTGTGTCCCCTGCTCTCCACCCACCAGCTGGACGCCCCTGCCTGCCGGGCAGAGGTCCCCTGGTCTGCTCGCTGGAGCCCCAGGCCCCTCCTCGCCCGCGGCGACAGCACGGGCCGCCCGGGCTTGGCGGCTTTCCTGGGCAGCTGCCTTATCGATTATTTCAGCTCCCTTTTTGCTGGGGATATCAATTTAGCGGGTTCCCGGGATGGCTGTGTTTTAACCTCTCACCCCGGTCTAGACTCCGCCGGCTCCCGCTGTCCCTCGGCCAGGAGGAGATGGAGGGCCCCGGTCTCTCGGGCAGGCTCCGGAGCCAGCGGATTTCCAGGAACAGATGCCGGGATGGCCCGGCGGCTCCACGGCCCCGCCAACCTGCCTCCCTCCAAACCGGCCCGGTGAATTATTAAAGATGCAATTTCCTTTCATCTTTCCAGTAAAATCGCTGCCTGTGCCGTGATCCACTGCCTTCCTGTCACTGAGGAGGCAGGGGCTTTGGCAGGACCCCTATCCACCCCACTCCCTCCTCATGGCTGAGCCCTCCTAGGAGGCTGGAGGGGACTGACCCCTCCCTAAAAGGTTCCAGAAAGCATCGGAGTCTTAAGAAAGTGGGCGGGGCAGAGGACACTTGGGAATCTGAGGATTTTGGAGGCTGCTGTCTGACAGTTGGAGGAAAAGGAGCCCAGAGAGGGGTGGCGTGCAGCTCCAGGTGGCACAGCAAGCCTTTGGCAGAGCCAGGGTGGGGTGGGGGGCTGGAACCCACTCCCCCAGCCTCCCCAGTGAGGGTCTCCCTTCTCCAGCCCCAGAATGGCCTCAGGAGTCCCAGCCTTCTCCCCCAGGATGACCTCCCCACACCTCCCAGGACAGGGAATCAGGTCCAGGTCGTCGCCATGTCCATTAGTCTGAGTGTGATTTACATTTACAGTTTTGCTTGTTATTTACCATCCAGTCCCCAGGCCTGCTGCAGTGGACTAGCTGGGTGTAAACCCGTAATTATTACTGCCCTCTTGGCAATATTTACTGTTTCAGCTTTTACTTTTTACTCTTGGCTATCAACACGGAGGGCCGGCAAGCAGACGGCTCCCAGGGTCCCGGCCCCGGCCTGCAGCCACTGTGTGGTCCTGCCCCAAGCACTCCTTCTCAAAGCACCTCCAAAAGCCTCCTCCTGAGTCCCCCCAAAGACACCAAACAACTTTTCTGCCTTCCTCTTGTGTTTCTTCTGCTCTGAAGAGTGCTGGAAAAGTGTTTCGGGGACTCCTCTGGGGTCCTTTGGGAAGGCAGCCATGTGCCCCACCATGAACCAACTCCTTGGGGTTCCAGATGACCCCCTTAGTCCAGTGGTCAAATTCCCTCAACCCAGCCAGAGGGATCCCAGAGGGGCCCTCTGGGCCACCCACCTCCTCCACTGGCTTGGCCTCAGCTGCACGCAGCCAGGCTGCTGTGGAAGAGTCGTCCCCAGGGCTTTTCTCCATGACAGAACGGAAAGCCTCTTGAGACAGAAGGGGCCCCAAGGACATGGTGGAGGAGATGCAAACCTGCCTCCAGCCCCTTCTTGGGGCAGGACGGTGTCCTGGGGCCCTTGTTAGGATCGTGCTCAGACCCCGAGGGGCCAGGTCACTGGTCTCTGCCCAGAGCTTGCCCCACCGGAGGCTGAGCCTGGCTGGCGCACCCCACCGTCCCCTCGCCAGGCACAGTGGGCCCCTTCGTGCCCTGCCTTTCACTACATTTCCTGAACGTGACCCTTACCACCACCTGTGTGGTACAGCCCCCCACGTCCACTTCACTTCACATAAAACGAACCATTTTCAAGTGAACAATTCGGTGGCACTTAGCAATGCCCAGGGTACCACCCCCACCTCTGTCTGGTTCCAAACCCTTGGCACCATCCCCCAAGGCAGCCCGGCACTTATTAAGCCCTGTCTTCCTAGGCCCTCCTCCCCAAGGCCTTGGCAGCCTGTAATCAGCTCTCTGTCTCTTGGATTTGCCTATTCTGGATATTTCACAATAAATGGAATCAAACAGTACGTGGTCTTTTGTGTCTGGCTTTATTCACTCAGCATAGACTGTCTGAGGTTCACCCACATCGAAACGTATATCGGGGCTTCATTTCCTTTTATAGCTGGATATTCTGTTGTACTGCATACCACCGTTGCTGATCCGTCCATCAGCTGGTGAGCACCCCCATCTCACAGATGAGGAAACTGAGGCTCAGAGAAGGTAAGTAAGTGGTGGAAGGTCCTCTTCATCCTCCAGTCTGGTCCTCACGGGCGGGGACCCCAAATGGGCTTCCCCCATACCCTGGACAGGGCTAGGCCATCAGACAGCGAGCCTGTTTGTCTACAGCCAAAGCGGTGGTGCGTGAGGGGAGTGTGGTGCGTGGGGGGGGGCGGGGGGCGGTGGTTAGGAGCCCCGCCTCCAAAGTCAGCTCCCTGGGTCCACATCTGGGCTCTGCCCCCACCAACCACGCAGTGTGCATCAGGCACGCCATTTAACTTCTCTGTGCCTTTGTCTTCTCATCTCTAAAAGGGGGGTGATGACAAGTATAATACTGCAGAGGGTGCGGTAAATATTCGATGAGCTACCCCTGTGTACAGTTCTAGACAATGAAAACTAATCTTTAGTGACAGAGAGCAGGTCAGTGGCTGCCAGGGAGCAGGAGAAGGGGTCTGGAGGGAGAGACTACAGAGGCAGGGTTCTGAGGAAACTCTTGGGGTAGTGGGTTCATTCATTATATTAATTGTAGTGATGGTTTCAAGGGTGTATATGTGTGTCCAAATTGATCAGATTGGATGCTTTAAATAGGTTTCATTCATTGTATGTCAACTCTGCCTCCCTAATGCTGTCTAAAAATATCACCTGAGTTGGGGCGCCTGAGTGGCTCAGTTGGTTAAGCATAAGCATCTGGCTTCTGCTCAGGTCATGATCTCACAGTTCATAGGTTTGAGCCCCACATCGGGCTCTGTGCTGACAGCTAGCTCAGAGCCTGGAGCCTGTCTTCAGATTCTGTGTCTCCCTCTCTCTTTGACCCTCCCCTGCTTGCACTGTCTCTTTGTTTCTCAAAAATAAATAAAAAACATTAAAAAAAATTTTTTTAAGTATCACCTGAGCTAAAACACATAAGTCACTTAGCACGGCTCCAGGCAGAGAGCTAGGTGGATAGTAAGCACTGGTGTTGGTATTTTCTCCTGGCCCTGCCACCAGTGCTCCCCACCCCTACTGAGGCTCCCCTTTCTCTTTTTATTCTTGGCTCCGCAGGGTTTCCTCAAAGCCCTGCAGGCTCCAGGCAGCCAGCTCTGTGTCTGGCTAACCCTGTGGGTACGTGCTATCAAATTCTGATTCTCCGGAAGCAATTGTTCAATAGCCGCCCACCCCTCTTCCTGCACCCCTTCAATTCCTCCTGTTACCCCAGCCACCCACATCTGCTAACTCAGGGGCCCTGTTCCTGCTCCGTCCTCATCACTCAGTGCCACTGGATGGCAAATATTTTAACTATTACCCCGCTAATTTAGATCACCTTCACCCATGACCCGGCCACACTGTTAGGGTCCCATGGCCATGTCGGGACTCTCCCAAACCCAAGCATCCAGTAATGCCTGTGTCCCAGGACCCTGCCACAGCAGAGAAAAAGAAACCCCAAGAATATCAGAGATTCTCAAAGACTACCTGGCCCGGGACTAATGAGTCATGTCCTAGCTGGACATAGGTTTTTATTTGGTTTTCTTGGCTTTTCTTCAACATTTCCTCCTCCAACTACTCTAAGCTCTGAGCACGAGACTTTTGCTGAACTGAAAGGCAAGGAGGGTGTGGACCTTGACTCCATTTCAGAGGGGGGACTGGGCTGGGGTGGAGAGGTTGGGGGGGAGACAAGTGCAGGGGGCAGGACCCTGGACAAGGGCCCTGACGTCCTCCTGATACTTGCCCTTCCAAGGGCACCTGTAATGTTTGGATAGGATGCTTCCCTCTTGTCAGGAAACGAACCACCGCTCCTTGCTGTCCTTTAGGGCTAAATGAGCATGGTACAGAGTGTCAAAGAATGGAAGGAAGAGATACAGAATATGGGCATTTACAGGCCCAGTGAGAGAGCCCGGGAGCCCAGAGCCTAAAGAGCATTCATGTCTTCTTGCATGAAAAGGAGGCTGCAGACCTTGAAGCCTACCCTCACCTCCTCCAGGGAGACCCTCAAGCTGCCTGCCTGCAGCCTTCCCTATCCCCAAGCTGCCCTCCTTTCTGATACCACTCCCTCCCCACCTCCCCACAGCTCTTAAACCCCTAAATCATCATCGCACATTTGACCATCTTGACCAAGTTTAGCCATCTTGCCTCAAAATAGGTACTTTTTATGAGATGGGTGGGGAAGAGTCCCCTTGATACCCTGGCCACCTCTCCAGCCACCCCCCCCCCAACAATCCGTGATGGCTTCAGGAACCCCCTCCATGGCAAGAGGAGGCAATATTGAAGGACAGACCAGGCACCAACCTGCCATGCTTAGGCCAGTGCAGATTTCTATTTTTTTTTAATGTTTTTCTTTACATTTATTTTTGAGAGACAGAGAGAGACAGTGTGAGCAGGGAAGGGTCAGGGGGAGAGGGTGATACAGAATCCAAAGCAGGCTCCAGGTTCTGAGCTGTCAGCACAGAGCCCGACGCGGGGCTCAAACCCACAAACCATGAGATCATGACCTGAGCTGAAGCCGGACGATTAACCGACTGAGCCACCCAGGCGTCCCTGTGCAGATTTCTACTTCTGGCTTCTGTAGACCAACTTTCTCACCAGAAGCAACTGAGAAAAATATGAGTAGAATATGTTTTTAAAATTTGTTTGAAGCTATGATAGATGTCTAGAGGCCATGATCCTGGAAAGAAGAGATATCGAAAGAGATGAGCTCAACATTTTGGCCTTTATTCCCCCTTAGCAATAGCTGTGAAGTTGAGAACATGATCAGGAAGTGGAGACCATTTTTTGTAAATTCATAAGGTTAGGGAAAGGGTTTAGGGTGTGTGTAGGTTCAAGCATCTCTGGGGAAGGGGCCATTTTTTTTTTTAAGGTTTTAGTTGGACCCTTGAAAAGTACAACAAGAATAGATCAGATTGAAAGCTTGAAGACAAGGACGAAATTGAAACGCAATTTCAAACAAACTTAATTCCAGATTGTATTAAAATGAGTTGCCTGAATTCTCACTCCCTTCCAGAAACAAGAGTAAATCATCTGTGGGTCATCCAGAACCTCAGATTATTTCTAGAATTTTCCCATACACAAAGGTTGGCATTCAATAAAGGTTACCAGGCATACCAGTAGACAAGATCATATAACTGAAATCAAGAGAAGAAAGGGAAAACAAAAACAGATAATAGCAACAAATACAGAGGAGATCCAGATACTAGCACTTAAAATAACATTTTAGGGGTGCCCAAGTGGCTTAGTCAGTTGAGCATCTGACTTTTGGTTTCAGTTCAGGCCATGATCTCATGGTTCATGAGTTTAAGCCCCACATGTAGGCTCCACACTGACAGTGTGGAGCCTGCTTGGGATTCTCTCCCTCTCTCACTCTCTTTCTATTCGTTCATGGCTCACTCTATCTCTAAAAATTAATAAATGAACTTAAAAAAATAAAATAACACTTTAAAATAATTGTGACTAATGGGCACCTGAGTGGCTCAGTTGGTTGAGCATCCGACTTTGGCTCAGGTCATGATCTCACAGATTGTGGATTCAAGCCCTGCATCGGGCTCTGTGCTGGCAGTTCAGAGCCTGGAGCCTGCCTCCGATTCTGAGTGTCCCTCTCTCTCTGCCCCTCCCCCGCTCATGATCTGTCTCTCTTTGTCTCTCAAAAATAAATAAATATTTAAAAAAATTTTAATAAATGTGATTAATATATTCAAAAAGTAGATGAGATAAAAAATGTAAGCAGAGAACTGGACAATTTTTGAAGTTATCAAATGGAAATTCTAGAAATGAAAAGTATAATAATCATAATTAACAATGTAACGAATGGGTTTCACAGCAGATTGATACAGCTAATAGAGGATTCGTGAGCTGGAAAACAAGGCAGTATAAAATATTGAACACCGAAGTACAGTGAGGAAAATTGATGGAATATAAAATTGGAGCACAGGAAGAAAAGCACTTTTTAAAAAATCTCTACTTTTGCCTTCATAAAGCACAGTATATGTGGTTTGTATGTTGAGCATCCTAATAGTATTATGTCTGTGTGTGTCCATGGACAGTACGTAAAAAAAAGAGTACATCTGGGGTGCCTGGGTGGCTCAGTTGGTTAAGCATCCAGCTTTGGCTTAGGTCAGGATCTCACGGTTTGTGAGTTCAAGCCCCACATTGGTGCTGACAGCACAGAGCCCACTTTGGATCCTCTCTCTCTCTCTCAAAAGAAAAAAAAGGTGCGGGGAGGCACTTGGGTGGCTCAGTCAGTTAAGCATCCGACTCTTGATTTTGAGTGAGGTCATAATCTCAGAATTTGTCAGTTCGAGCCTCCAGTCTGGCTCTGTGCTGACAGCGTGCAGCCTGTTTGGGATTCTCTTTCTCACTCCCACTCTGCCTTTTCCTCATTCATGCTCTCTCTCTGTCTCTCAAAATAAATAAATATATTTTTTAAAAAGAAAACATCCGTAAATTTTAAATACAACATTTAATTGCATAAAAGATAAGAAGATGGAAGCCTCATGCATTAAATACAAATTTGACAAGACCCCATGATGTATTGGGCTACGGGAGAGAATGAACTTTGGAGCCTGCTTCCTGAATCCTGCCTGTCTCCTACTGTTGTGTAGACCTTGGCCCACATCCCATAACCTCTCTGAGGCTGTTTCGTCATCTATAAAAGTCATGTAATGTTGTCATGAGAATCACAGAGGTCGTATGTGTTCATGTACCCATGGGGCCCTTCATAAGTGATAGAAAAAACAATGGTTTTGGGGCACCTGGGTGGCACAGTAGGTTAAGCGTCTGACTTTGGCTCAGGTCATGATCTCATGGTCCGTGGGTTTGGGCCCCCCGCGTCAGGCTCTGTGCTGACAACTCAGAGCCTGGAGCCTGCTTTGGATTCTGTGTCTCCCTCTCTCTTTGCACCTCCACCGTTCACTCTGTATCTCTGTCTCTCAAAATAAAATTCGTTTTTAAAAAAGGCAATGGCTTTGTTTGGGTCTTCAGTTGCTGACCTCTCTTGGATCTCTTTCTATCACTAAAGCTGTTACTCCATGGATATGTCTTGATTTTAGGTCCCCAGCCCACCTGAGAGATGTGTGTGACACACTCATTTACACCTAGGAAGTCCTTAACGGGATGCTTGCTTCCAGAAAGGGCAGTGCAGGGAAGAGACAACACTTAACTACTAGAGAAGACTCTGAAATGGTGGGTCTTCAGACACAGGCAGGCCCTTTAGGAGAGGGGACTCTGAGTAGGGAACTTTTCCTCAGATTCCTTGATCCATAGCACGTGGGTGATCTCCCCCAAACCCCACCTATGACCCCGATGACCACCCTTATCATGTCACTGACCTTCTTTCAACTCCATGACCTACCCGTCTCTTTCCTACGTCAAGGCCCTTTGCCACGTTATCCCGTGTGCCTGGGATGCGCTTGTCCACGCCCGCCTTGCATCCAACTCCTGCTCGTCCGTCAAATCTCAGCTCAAATATCACATCTCACAGAGGCCTTCCCTACAGTCCTCACTGGATTGTGTCCCCTTTCATGACCCTGATCACACTAAGAAGTCACTTTGTGTTCTTATTTCTTATCTATAAATTCCTTCTACTGCTGAAGACAGTTTCTCTGAAGAAAAGTTTTCTCTGAAGAAACTTATCTGAAACTTATCACTCTGAGTTTGAGACAACGAATGTCAACCCTCATTCATTCACAAAACGTCTCTGGAGGGGCGCCTGGGTGGCTCAGTCAGTTAAGCGTCCAGCTTCAGCTCAGGTCATGATCTCACAGTTCGTGGGTTTGAGCCCCATGTCGGGCTCTGTGCTGACAGCTAGCTCAAAGCCTGGAGCCTGCTTCAGATTCTGTGTCTCCCTCTCTCTCTGACCCTCCCCTGCTCGCACTGTCTCTCTCTGTCTCTCAAAAATAAATAAAAAGAACATTTAATAAATAAATAAATAAATAAAACAAACATCTCTGGAGCATTTACTCTGCCAGGCATAACGAAGGCACCGTGAGTCCAGGATAAACAAAACAGACCGAGTCCCTACAAACACCAAACCTGTCGGAGGTGTTGAGCACAGTTGCGAAAAGTACACCTGTAAAAGGAGATACAGAAGGTGACCAAGAGGACAGATGGCATTTCAAACAGGGGGAGTCACCAAGACCTCTCTGATGAGGTGTTATTCAAGTAACATGGTGCTGGCCATGAAGAGAGGAGGGTGGAACCTTCTAGAACTTCAGCACAGGGTTTGTTATGCTTGGCAAAATAGGAGCCTGTGTTTGTGTTTATTTGGTTTCCAAAGCAAATTGTCTCTTGTGATTGAATAACATAAATCAAAAGCCTGAAAATATGCATACCCTTCGACCCACAAGTCCACTTAGGAATGCAGCCACAGGAAAAAATAATGCATACACATATATTTATGCATAAAGACACTAAATAGTGAGAAAAATGAAAAATATGGAACTCATATCAATGTTCAACATCATGGAAGTGGTTAAGTAATCCTCACAACGGAATACAGGACAACTACTAAAAATACATAGAAGAACATTTAATGACTTAGGGCAATGTTCATAACCAAGTGCTAAGTCCACGTACCACTTTGCGAAAAAAAGAAACACATGTGTGGAAACCTTCCGAAGGCATACACACCGAAGTGTTGGCAGTGGTTATGAAGGCGTGGCAGAATCATGGCTGACTTCCGCTTTTTCTTTTTTTTACTTTTCTATTGTGTTGAACTTTATGCATTGAGCATATCCCATATGAATTTTGCAATTTGAAAATGTTATTTAATAAAATAAACCTTGCTGTCCCGAACACATATTAGTTTACGCACAGAATAGATTTGCATTGAGGGCCCACTTTGTGCCAGTCGGTAACGTCCTAGCGAGAGCAGACAAGCAGAGAAGGGAGCCACCAAGCTCCCATATCGTTGGGAAGGGGCTGGAAGGGGCCAGCAGGCTCGCGCTCCGACTGTGGAATGACAGAAAGCACAGGGAGGCTTTGAGGATGCTGGGAAGGCGAGAAGGACGTTCTTCTCTCTCCTCGGGGAGGTATGAGGGCAAAGTCAACGACTGAGCGTGGGCAGCGTGGGAGGTTTGAGGAAGTGCACAATCTGAAGGGAGCAAAGTTCCCCAAAAGCACAGCAGACCTTCCAGGCAGTGCCGAGGCCCTTCGGAAGTCTGCGTCAGTCGGCCCACCTAGAGGATTTTCTCTGGCAAGTTTCAGCTTTTTGGGAAAGTTCGGGATTCTTCAAAGAGATATGAGAGAGACAGAGAGGTCAAATATGGTGGGGTTAAAGCCCCAAAATGGTGAAATCGAAAAATTACTGCTCTTACGGGTCCATCTGAGGGTCCGTGGATAGAGCTAGAGGCCCAGAGGCTAGGCCGGGCAGTCAAAAAACAGTGAGACCTGAGCCCAGGTCTCTGGTGGAGAATGTCCCTGGATTGCCTGGAGAGGACAAGTGTGCTAGAGGTGAAGCATCGAGGAACGGAGACTTGGACCATGGGCACCCCAGTGGAAAGTCCCAACAGGTTGAGGACAGAGCCAGGATCCCACGGAATGATGAGGAGTGACCAGGATAGGAGGCCAGCAGGCACCAGCCAGGAGGAGGCAGAGAAAGCGTGTGCCCCAGGGAGTGAACCTCAAAAGAGCTGGGGGTTCAGAAGGAGGAGGGAGGAGGGGGGCTGGAAGCTGCCATGTGAGTAAAAATGGCGGCCTCCTGCGTGTGGGTCTGAAGTGAAAGTGGAGGTGAGAGAAACCACCTTGGCTGCAAGAGCTTCTTGGAAAGCAGTGGCCTCGGCGACCACAGGCCATTCGCTCAACAGGCTGAGGCTATCGGCACACTCGTGATGGCAGATCTGGTATTGCAGGGACCAAGGAGGGCCAAGGCTGTGTCAGATCAGGGCTGTCAAGAAAGGGTGAGAGTCGGGGGAGGACAATGAATAGTTCTGGAAAGCTGGACTCCCTCGGGGATGGGGAAAAAGAGGGATTGCGGGGGGATCAAAAGGAGTTAGTCTCAGTTTGTATCCCCAAGTCCAATCCAGATTCAAGATCTGGAGCAGAGAAGGGGCTCGTGAGGGCTGGCCACCGTGGGTGTGGGAAGCATGAGGCACCGCTGTGGGCTCTTCTGGGGCTCGGCCTCCAAGCACATAGGTGAGGAAAGCCGTAAGTCCCTACGGTCACCTACAGCAACAAAGAACGTGTGTCCTACAGCAGACTCAGGGAGATTTGCCCCGGGCCACACAATCCGGGGATCCTACCCCCAAGAGGGGCTCTGGGCGCCCCACCTCCCAGGAGGAGGGGACAGGGCTCACAGCCGCCTCCTCTCTCTTCGGGAGGCACTGCTGGGCCCTGAGCAGGATACGCGTAGCTATCCTGACTCACTGGCGCTGGATGGTCCCCCGGCCCAAGCATTCCACTGTGTTTTAATGCAGTGCTGGACTTGTTAAAGGAGTAAATTTAGCTTTTATGGGAGAAGCAGCCGGGCTTGGTCAGGGAGGCTGAGGGGGGCCAGGGCTCCTCGTCCACCCCCAGCCTCTCAGGAGGCGCCTGGAAAGACCTCCTGTCCCTGTCCCTTTCCTCACCCGCTGCCACCTTCCCCTGCCACGGCTCATTGTCCCGAGGAGAGCTGCCAGGTGAGGTGGGAGAGAGAGGAAAGATGAGGAGGGAACCCCCCGCACCAAGTGCAGCCATCTGTGTGAACACAGGAGGCTGACCCACGGCTCCTGACCCGACCCCACCTGTAAAACAGGACGGCCATGCCACCCCCTCGCAGGGTGGCGGGGATCCCAGAGCGACTGGAGAGAAAGCCTGAGGGCCAGGCCCCCGTCTTCCCCACTCTGTGAGTCAGGGTCCTCCCATCTCAGGACGGGAGTATGCCTGAAAGAAAACGGTGAAAATGATGGGAAGGTGTGCGAGAGCCCTCAGACTGGGGTGCAAGTCGGACCCCAAGTGACAGACAGGAAGGAAAGGTGGGGTGGAAGAGTCTTAGACCCTTGTGGAGTGTAAGGAAGGCTCAGCAAGGCCGCTGGGAGCCCTACAGCCAAAGTCAGACACTGTCTCCCAGCACCAGGCCTGCCTCAGTGGCCTGACCAGGCTGGGAGCAGCCTATGGGCCTGGCAGCCATGATCCCCACAGGCAGCCCTGGGGTCAGTTCTGCTCCTGTAGTTGGAAGACTCGAGAGAGAGACCCGAATCCAGCCCTGGACCCCTCCTTATTCCTGTGGGGCCAAAGGTGCCTGGGTCAGCCTCTCTGTACCTCTTCTTCTTGGCAATAGAACACCCATGCCAGGCAGAAGTAGTGAGGGGTTCATTATGACCAACAAAGCAACTAGCCAGGCCCGAGTATATCTGGACTTGAGTTACCCTTTGTCCCCTGAACCAGACACAGGGGTTCTCAACGAAGGGAAGAAACCAGGGCCCCAGGGCCCTGCTGTCAGGGGACCAACAGACCTCTCTCTCGTTCTGTCCCATTTCTTCTCCTCCTTCCTTTCTACCCCTTCTCGTCATTTCCTGTCAGAGCACCCCTGACATTGGCAGCCACCTTCTCCCGGGGGGCCTTCCCGGCTTTCAGCTCCACAGGCCTCTCCCTCCTCTTCGGAATCTCACTGCCTTTTAGAATCCCACCGCCCAGGAGGACACTTAAAGGATTTAAACATCTCGTCCCTGCTCAGCGTCGAGCTCCCAAGAGGCCTGTCTTGCCTTCTGCATGGGGGCTGAGCACACAGAAGTCCCCGGATTGGTGGCCAGCTCTCCAGAATGCCAAGCCAGCTGTGGGCACCGCCTGCTGCCATGGGGGCTGGGAGACACCGTTTATGCGTCCTGATTCTATTAATTAAGCTTATCTCCTGTCTGCTCTGCCTCCTGAGCCCACGTGAATGCTCCAGTCTGTGGTTTGTACCACACGTTAACACAGAGCAGGGGGGCACATCGCCAGGCGGGGGCATCAGCCTCAAGGACTCCACCTGGCCGCCCCGAAAGCACAGTCTGGGGAAGACGGGTCCCCCCACCTCTCTAATATGGTCTCCCCTGCCAGAATGGGAGGGAGGACCTGGGACCAGAGGAGTTGGAAAAGCCCACCCCTGCCTTCCCAATCCTGTGGGACTAACCCAGGCCCCTGCCCCGCTCTCCTGGAGCAGGAAAGGCCAGGGGAGCCCCACACCCTCCACCGCCGCCCTGTGGGGAGCAGCAGGCCTCCAATGCAGGTACAGCACTTGCCACATAGTCCCCACGGCACTCCTGAGAGCGGAGGGGACAATACAATCCTTGTCATGGTACAAATGAAGAAGCTGAGGTCCCCAGATGTGGAACGTCTCTCCCCAAGTCACAGCGTTACAAACAGATCTACACCAAAAACTGTGAATCCCAGTGCCCTTGTGCCCTCTGACCTCACCCCTCCACGCCCCTGACCCACCGCCTGCTGAGAGATGCCCTTCACAGAGGGGCAGTCACCCCCCTCCATCCCCGGGACCCAGTATGTGTGACTTGTTGTCTCGTGGCCCGTTTCCTCGTGTGTAAAGCGCCACTGGTGGCACCCAGCCTGCAGGGCTGTAGGGAGGCTGGCAGAGAGGAAGAGGCATTTGGGGTGATGGGCACCTGACCCTCGAAGCCAGAGGTACGGTGTCCTCACCTCGGCCTGTGCAGCCCCAGCCAGGGGCCTGGCTCTGCGCCAGGCCCTGGGCTGCAAGGTGGCGGCTGTCGCTGTCATCAGCTCTTCCAAGGCCAGCGGGGCCCACACAACCGCGTCCAGGGACCTTGCTGTGGCACGGGAGCTGCCGTGTTCATAGGAGAGTGAGGGTCACACTCCAGTCCTTGGCCAGCTGCTTGTTCAGGGAAGAAAAGACACTAAGGATCCCAGGTTGGGGGTGGGGTTGGGGGGAAGGGCTCCTAACCAGCGGGGCTAAGTCAGGTATGGATGGGGCACGTGCTGGCAGCCACATGTTTCTCTGTGAAAACAGAAGTCTGTTTCTGAGGGTGCCCAGACCTTGAGAATAGTCGAGTCTCTGTTCTGCTGCTCCTTGGCTGTGTGACCTTGGGTGAGTCATTTTCCTCTCTAGGCGCAAGGTCCTGTCTCTAAGCTCCCTGACTCTGTAAATGAGGAGGTGGAGTGGGGGGAGTTTGGTTTGGGAGGCCTGGTGACAGCTGGAAGGCATTTCCTTCTCCTGTAAAGGAAGACGGTGTGAGTGTCCTCCGAGGTCCAGGGGTGCACGCAGGCCCTCATGGACACCCGAGGGTCCCATGCACCAGAGGCCCAGCGGTTCTGCAGGAGGGACGCAGAGGGGGATGGGAGGAAAGCCAGGGCCATGCTGACCTGGAAGGCCTGAGAAAGGCCGGGCTCCCTGCTCCCTCCCCCTGTGAGGGCCTGCACTCCCCAGGGAGAGCCAGCCATCTGACCCCCTGGCCCCTGGGTAAGCGTGAACTTGGGACCCCTCAGCCCCCCTCCTCCAAGCTAGCAGGGTTGGCTATCCATCACCGCGGATTCAATCTGTCTACCCAAGGGGGCAGCACACCCTCACTCCCCTGCCCTCCTCACCCAGCCCCACCCGGCTCGGTGCCCTCCCTCCTGCCTGACAAATGTCCAGTCCTGCGATGCCTTTGAGGCGTCAGCCTGCCGTCTTGTTCCCAGACCACCGGGGCCATGCCCACCCCACCCCACCCTAGGAGGTGTGAGCCTCAAACAGCCACAGTGGTCGCACTCTGGGCCCCTCCTTGGCTCTCTTGCACCCCCAGCTCACTGGAGGGGTGTGAGCTGCATCTGGGGGCCACAGTATGGGTCTGGCAGTCAGATCCTTTGGCTTTAAACCCCAGCAGTGTAGCACCCGGCAGACCACCTAACCCCACTGAGCTGCGGTTTCTTCATCAAGAAAGCTAATACGAATATTTACTGCATTTGGCATTTAGATCGGTTCAAAACATTAAATGAGAAAATGAACACAAAGTATTTTCACCAGACATGGTGTGTAGTAAGTGGTCAGTTAAAAGCTAGCCTTTAGTAAGTGAACATGGCTTATGAGGGGGACCTGGCCCAGCCATGCCTCGGGGCCCCTCAGGGACAGGAAAAGGGCTAGAAGAACCCCAGGGCTGTGTCTGTGAATCGCGTTGAACACAGGCCCACCGTGCAGGCCACGCTGAGAAAGGCAGAGCCCTGGGGATCCCGCCTGGCACTCCGGCCTCTCCAAAGTCTGGTGTTTGAATCCTCCTCCTGGACTCACCGGCCGGGGCCCTGCAGCCCCAAGAGCACACTCAGACCATACCTTACCTCACCTGACTCAGGAGCGAGAGGTGCGCACGCACACACACAACACCGGGCACCCCAGGAGGATGTGGGCCCCGAGTCTGGCGGGTGTGTGCCCGGCCCCGTCCATGGGACGGGGAAGATGCCAGTGCGGTCCTGGTGGAGGGTAAGAACGCATCTCCAGCCGGCGCTGCCAGGCCTCGCCGTGTTCCGGCTTGTTGACACGGTGATGGCATAATTACAGTTTCAATCGCAGATTAATAATAAGTCATTTTTGCAAACAAGGAGGCAGGTCTGCACTGGAAAGGGCCCCAAAGGGCCTGTCGCCTCTGCTCTCTGAGGCTGCTGGCCACTGTTGGATGGTTTTTGCCTCGTTGAGACTTTTCTAAGGGAGGATCATAATAACAACCACAACAATAATAGTACCTGTCTGCCCCACTGGCCTCCAGAGAGAAGAGGATGGCGATAGAATTTGCTTTGGAGAATGTGTGTGTGTGTGTGTAAGAGAGAAGCGTGTCAACCAGGATCTGGGGCTGAATGACCACAGGTGCTGGTTTGTGTGTATTTGATGTGCCCGTGTGTGAGCATGCGTGTGTACTTGGGAGTGTGTATGTCCCCGGGTGACATTAGCAGTCGGCAGAGAGAACCTTGCCCCAGAAAGGCCAAGGCCCCTCTTCAGTCCCTCCTCCTCCCCCAGGGGGTCTGTGCTGGGAGACTGAGAAGGGCAGAGGGGGAACCCCAGAAGAGAGCTTTAGGGTGCAGAAAGAAACCCGGCAGGGTCTAGGTCAGGCCAGCCCCGGCTTGGCCTCCCAGCTAGGGCCGAGAACCTGCCCGGATACCTCTCTTCTGTGCGAGGTTGGCAAGGAGCTAAGAATAACAACAGTGACAATAGCAACTACTTATGTGTGTTCAGAGCTTTTTTTTCTTTCCTATTCTCTTTTATCTCTGTGATCTCATTTGATCACACAACTACCCCGAAGGGAAAGAGTGCAAGCCTCGTGACTCCCACTAGCCCCAGTGGAAACAGGAGTTCAAGGAGGCAGGGGACCTGCTCGCGGTGACCCAGCTGCTGGCCCGAGAGCCTCGGACGTTCCTGCAGCCGGACTGGAACGCTGGCCTTCTGCTCGGCTGAGGATGGGGCCTCCACGGGACCAACCACCCTCTCCACGGCAGACAGCCCTGGGCCACCGAGCCGCCGGCTTTCAGAAGCCCCATTAACATTTTCCAAATTCTCTTTGGGGCCACAGGGATGACTACGAATCTGTAGACCGAGGTCCCTAGAGCCAGACAGCCCTGGCCCGGCCTCAGGCCAGCCTCTCCGTGCCTGTGTACCCCCATGTTTCACTGCAAACCAGCCGTGCCTGTACGGCTGAACCCAGCCCCTCAGAGGGGAATGACTTGGTGATTTCACTCCCACGGCCAAGCCTGGCCCGGGTGGTTTAACAGTGCTTTGGGTGAAGTCCTGCCCAGGCACTGTCCTCCGGGTGCCCTAGGCGAGAGCACAGAGCCCCAGCAGAGGCGAGTGGCCAAGATGGGGGTGAGGAGGAGGGGCCCCCACAGGCTCGGCTTCCTGCTGACTGGCCCTGCTCCACGCCCCTGGGGTCCCTGGCTCTTCCTTGGGGCTCCTAGTTACCGAGCATGCCTGAAGGTCAAGACTGGTGCCTGTGCCACCAGCCAAGGGGTTGCCATGCTGCTCCTCTTGTTCACTTGTCCGACTGCCACGCAGCTCAAAGCAACTGGAGGCAGCATTCAATTACACCCAAGTGGAGGGAGGGCCCAGGGAGGTGGGTGGAAAGTCCCATCTCTCATCTGAGGAGCCTGAGGTGGAGCACCACACAGAGGCAAGGGATGAGTCAGGCTGGGGCACCGCCTGGGCAGTCCATGGAGCCTCATGGGCAGGAAGAAGGGCCCAAGCCGAAGTCTTGCCCGAAGGGCTCACAACAGAACCCTGACTGGGCAGGCCTGTGGGGCTCAGATGGAACCAAGCCCTGTGTCTCCCATGGACAGAACCTGGGGTTTTCCAGACCTTTGCTCAAAACGCTCTGAGGCAACAGAACAGTGAGCTGCCGGGTCTCTAACCTGGTACTCTAGCCCCTAGCAAGCTGACCCTAACCCCCTGCTCTAACTCTCCAGCACATCCAGGGAATTACCTTCTTACGGCCTCTGCCTGATCAATTCCCCCTCCCCTACTGCCCAGTCCATGGTCAACGCCATTCCCGCTCCTCCTCCTTATCAGAAGTTCAGCCAACTCTCAAACCGCTGCGCACATTCCCGCCTCTCTCTGCCCGCACCCAGCACCATAGCTGGCGTGCTCAGCTAGCATTTCCGGGTCTATCAAATGCCTGGCTGGGCGGTCACCTTAGCTGGTGGCTCTGCCCTCTGAGCCCTTGGAGAGGAAGGTTTATGAGCTATTCTCTAGGTAAAACTTCGGGCCCTGAAGCCATGCAGGGCTGAGTGTCCCCACTCCCTGTGTCACTAGGGACTCCAGCACGCCCCCACAGGGGGCTCCAGCCCCACATCCTGGTTAACAGACCCAGTGATGGAGGAGTGAGGCTAGCCAATGATGGTTTTTTTCTTAAACACACAGTTTCTACCCTTCTTCATCCCAGACCCTACTTTCAATCACTAAGAATATTAGACACGTTCTTCTGTTCTGACCGTAATTTTTTTTGTTCTTTTATGTGTTTGCCTCTGTCGTGGACTTCGAATGGTACCAACAGGTAAGAATTACCAAGTGGGATGCGTGGGTGGCTCAGTCGGTTAAGCGTCCGACTCTTGGTTCAGGCTCAGGTCATGATTTGTGAGTTCCAGCCCACATCAGGCTCCGTGCTGACGGTGCAGAGCCTGCTTGACATTCTCTCTCTCCCTCTCTCTCTCCCCCTCCCCCACTCTCAAAAAATTTTTAAAAAATTATGGATTGCTACTTCTGGGCCCAGCACTGTTCTAAGTGCATTGAGTATATTGACCCCTCTAAGTCCTGAGTCACCCTCTAGGCCAATATTTCTCAATCAGGGCGATTTGGTGGCCAGGGGACATTGCAATATCTAGAGACATTTTTTGTTATCACAACTTGGGATGGGCGTACCCCTAGGATCTAAAGAGCCAGGAAGCTGTTAGACATCATACGGTGCACAGGAGAGCCCCTGACAGGGAAGAACCATCCCGTCCCCAATGCCAATAGTGTTGACCCTGAGAAACCCTGCTCTGAGACCTAGAGTCTAAGCTAAGGCCTATGATCCTTATCTCATTTTCCCACTGAAGGAACTACGGCCCAGAGAAGTTAAGTAACTTTCCGAAGGTCACACAGCTAGTCAGCAGGTAGCCTTAAGCCAAGCAGGCTGGGGCCACAGTCCACACATTTGGCCTCACTTTGTGGTATCTCACTTTACCCCTCTGGCCAGGATCCCTTTCCATACGGGCAGCTCTGTCTGCCTACCCACAACACTGAGGCCTCCCAGTCAGAGTCCCAAAGTACTTGGCCACATTCCACTAGCCCCATGAACCTGGGACATCCTGCACCAGGCCCCCCACCCAGACCTGCAGCCCACGCTAACCTCTTTCCTCTGAATGGAGTCACAGCCCCATGCATGATGTCCGGCCTTGTATGAAAAGCACACAGGAGCCGAGGCTGAGACCACACCTCCTCCTTCATTCCCATCCCACCAGGCCCAGGGCCATACACCCACAGCTGGGCCTCAGTCAGTTTTCTGTGGTTTGGCATTGACACGAGGGAGTGGTAGGAAGGTTCAGGTGCAGACGAAGGGAGGTGACTGGTGGACACCGTCAGTTTGTCTCCAGGTGCCACGGGGCCTAAACTGGAGAGGAAGCAGCTTGAAATGAGGAACCTGTTGGGACCTTCCAGCCTGCACGCAGGAGGAAGAGGCCGTGTGCAGAGAGAGAGACGCCAGCACAGGCACCAGCTGTCTCGGGATGCAGACCCCGGCTTGGCCAGGCCTCTAGCTGCCTTCCTACTTGTGAGGCAGTTGGCCAGGGTGAGGGGCCCAGGCTGAAACCCAACGCAGAAAAAGCCAGCCAGCTCAGTGAGAAATCTCCCCACTGCTGGCCTGTTGCTTTGGGGAAGGGGGGAGGTGCATCAGGGAACGAGGGGCAGCTTCCTGCTCCCCGTCCAGCACAATCCAGGGGTCCCCAACAGATCCTGCTGCCGATTACCTGCCTGCCAGAGGAGCATGGTAGAGGCGGGAAGGAAACATGGCCGAAGGAGATGGGGGCCAAAAATAAGAAGACATCCAAGGGGATGTGAAATTGAGAAGTCATGTGATGAAAGATGAAAACCTATAGGGAGGAGGAAGCAAAGCGCAGGGGAAAGAGTAAGTAAGGCTGCTTCCTTCAGGAGCCCCTCACAGGCAGCACAGGTCCCGCCTGGGCCCCTCAGCTTGGGGCTCCCCCGCATCCAGGCCTCCCAAGGGTGCCCATTTCCCAGCAGTAGCTTGCTCTGTCTCCCTGGAGTCTGGCTGTGGCCTCACAGACACCCCAGATAGGCTTACCTGTTTCCCTCGTAAATGCTCAGGTCCTCCGGCTGCTTCGAGATACATCACCAACTCACATGACTTCTCTTTGTGCAGTTAAAGAGCTCCTTCCTGCCTCTGCCAGAGGTCTTGGTGCAGGTCTTAAAGAAGAGGGGAGAGGCAGGAAAAGCCATAACACAAAGTACGTTCTTATGCTATAGTATATTATCTCATTCATCCTCATAACGTGCTTGCTGCGTATCCCCAGCACCTCTCACAGTGTCCAGCACAGCAAGTGTTTATCTGCAAATCACAAGGCAATCCAAAAATGAAATTAAGAAAACAATTCTATTTCCTTTTTCTTTTTTTTAAAGTTTTTTATTTAGTTAAGTAATCTCTACACCCTACGTGGAGCTCGAACTCATGACCCCAAGATCAAGAGTTGCATATTCTTCCGACTCAACCAGCCAGGCACCCTAAACAATTCGATTTCCAATAGCATTAAAACGTATGGAATTCTTAGAAGTAGATTTAACAAAATAGGGGCAACATTTATACTCTGAAAAATACAAAATTTTGAAAGAAATGTTAAAAGATCTAGATAATTGGAAGAATAGCTCATGTTTAGGGATCAGGAGAGTTAAGGTTAGGATGATAATACTCCCCAAACCGATCTACAGATTCAGTGCGACCCCTCTCAGGATTCCAGCGAGCTCCTCATAGAGATTAGCAAGCTGATTCTAATTTTACTTTTTTTATTTTTGAGAGAGAGAGAGCGTGAGCAGGGGAGGGTCAGAGAGAGAGGGAGACACAGAATTCAAAGACAGGCTCCAGGCTCTGAGCTAGCTGTCAGCACAGAGCCCAACATGGGGCTCGAACCCATGAACCATGAGATCATGACCTGAGCCGAAAGTGAACGCTTAACTGATTGACCTACCCAGGCGCCCCTAGCAAGCTGATTCTAAAATTCAGACAGAATCGCAAGAGACCCAGAATAGCCAAAACTATCCTGAGAAAGAAGAACAAAGTAGGAGGACTCACACTTTCTGATTTCAAACTTTACTACCAAATAGTAATCAAGACAACGTGGTCTTGGCACAGGCAGAGACACATAGATTGATGGGACGGAACTGGGAGTCCAGACATAAACTCACACATTTATAGTCAACAGACTTTTTGACAAGGGTGCTAAGACCAACCAATGGGAAAGAACAGGTTTTCAACAAATGCTCCTGGAACAATTGGACATCCACACACAAAAGAATGAAGTTTGATCATTACCTCACACCATATATGAAAACTAAGTCAAAATGGATAAAAGACCTCAATGTAAGAGTTAAAATTCTAAAAATCTTAAAAGAAACATAAGGGTAAGCCTTCATGACCTTGAATTAGGCAAAGGATTATTAAATAGGCCACCAAAAGCAAGAATGACAGGAGACAAAAATAGAGACATTGGACTTCAACGGAATGAAAACGTCTGCGTTTCAAAGGTCATTGTCAAGAAAGTTGCAGAACAACCCACAGAATCAGAGAAAATATTTGCAAATATCTAATAGGGGACTTGCATCTGGAATATATAGAGAGCTCTTACAACTCAATAATAAAAGGACAAATAACCCAACTTTAGAAGGGCCCAAGGAGATGAATAGATATTTTTCCAAGGAAGATGTGCAAATGGGCAAAAGTACATGAAATGATGCTTGACGTCATTAGTCATCAAAGAAACGCAGATCAAAACCACAATGAGATACCACTTCATATCTTCTTGGATGTCTAGATTCAAAAAGTCAGATAATGATGAAGGTGTGGAGAAATCATAGATTTCTGAGATTCACCCTCATGGATTGCAGGTGAGAATGTAAAATGGCACGGCCCCTTTGGAAAATAGTCTGGCAGATCCTCAAAATATGAAACATAGCGTTATCAGATGACCCTGCAATTCTGCTCCTAAGGATACACCCAGGAGAAATAAAAACCTATCTTCATACAGAAACATACACATGAATATTTACAGCAGCATTATTCCCAAAAGGCAAAAGATGGAAACAACCTAAATGCCCACCAAATGATGAACAAATAAAGAAAATTGGGTATATCCATACAATGGAATATTTTTCAGCCAAAATGACTGTATCTTAATGCAAACTGTGGACTTTGGTTGATAATGTTGTCTCAATATCACTTCACTGATTGCAACAGTCTGGTGCCACACCATAGCCCACTAGTCTGGGATGTGTGGGATGGTAGGGGAGTCTGTGGTTGGGGGGCGTAGGGGATGTGGCAACTCCGGACTTTCCACTCAGTTTTGCTATAAAATTAGAGTTGCTCTTAAAGAAAGTATGAAGGGTTTTTTTGCCATGGGAAAAAAAGGTGATGTATGCTACCCCATGGGTGAACCTTGAAACATGTCAAATGAAAGAAGCCAGTCACAAAAGGTCACATAGTATATGCCTCCATTTATATGAAAGGTCTCAAACTGGAAATCTGTAGAGGCAGAATGATTAGTGGTTGCCGAGGGCTGGTGGTGGGGAGGGGGTTGGGGAAAGTACATGGATGATAGCCAGAGAGCCCAGGATTTCTTTTCAGGGTGATGTTCTAACATTGGCGGTTCTGATGGTTGCACATATGTGAACACCCTAAAAACCATTTAATGTTTTTTTATTTATTTTTGAGAGAGAGACAGAGCATGAGTGGGGAAGGGGCAGAGAGAGAGGGAGACACAGGAACCAAAGCAGGCTCCAGGATCTGAGCTGTCAGCACAGAGTCTGATGTGGGGCTCGGACCCACAGGCTGTGAGATCATGACCTGAGCTGAAGTCAGATTCTTAACCGACTGAGCCACCCAGGCGGCCCTAAAAACCATTTAATGATACACTATGTAGAGTGTATGGTATGTGAACTACATCACAATAAAGCTCTTAAGAAAAAGGCATTATTAAGGTGGCTCTGTCGGTGAAGCGTCTGACTCTTGATGTCAGCTCAGGTCATGATCTCAGGGTTCATGAGTTCAAGTGCCGCATCGGGCTCCTACCATGACATCTCTGAGCCTGCTTGGGATTCTCTGTCTCCCTCTTTCTCTGCCTCTCCCCTGCTCTCTCCCCTTCTCTCTTCCCCTCAAAATAAATAAACATTTAAAGAAAGAAAGACATTATTGAGATGGCTGAAACTAAATATAGACTGTAGATTAGAAAATTATGTCAGTAGTAAAACTTTCTGATTTTGATGATTGAAAAAAATTAATGGACAACTCTGTCAGTTAGGCACTATCATTATTCCCATTTTACAGATGCAGAAACTGAGGCATGGAGTAGTCAAGTTGCTTGCCCAGAATCACATAGCAGTCTAAGAACGCATTGTCTTTACCCTCTTCTTGTCTCCCCTGGTACCCTGGTCTTTCATAACCCTTGTCACAACTTCTAATTTTATATTTTTTGTTCCCCAAGACAATAAACTTCTTGGAGGCAGAGACAGATCTCTTCTGATCACTACTTTTCCAACTATTTAAACAAACATTTATTGAGCCTACGCTAAGCCAGGCCTGAAGGTGTTATAAGAATCAGGGAAAATATCTAGTACAGATTCTTGCTTATAGTGGGTACTGAATAGGTATTTGTAGTTTCAATGGATGGATGGATGGGTGAGGGGATGGGCAGGCAGATGGGTGGATGGGTGGTGGGGAGATGAATGAGTGGATGGGC
>PJEM01017105.1:0-23258 GCA_004023845.1 Helogale parvula | reverse complement strand
CCACCCGTCCACTCATCCATCCACCCATCCATCCATCCATTCACCCATCCACCCATCTACCCATCCACCTATCCACCCATCCATCCACCCATTCATCCACTTATCCACCCACCCATCCACTCATCCATCCACCCATCTATCCATCCATCTATCTGTCCATCCATCCACCCATCCATCCATCCATCCACCCACCCATCTACCCATCCATCCATCCCTCCATCCACCCATCCACCCATTCAACATTGATTAACTACAACATGCAGGCACTGAGATGTAGGGAAGTCCTGAGCCCATTTATACATGTATCTGTCTAAAGCAGGCTCAAGATATACCATTTCCTAGTTCTAAGTTAGCCAGCAACATTTCTGGAGGGCTACTTGATGGTACTTACCAAAATTAAATGACTTCTGTTTCTGGGAAGATGGAGCAGAGACATACTTCTCTGCATTTTCTGCTAAGTACAATAAAGGATCCTGAACTTTATATAAATAACATAAGAAGACTCTGAAAAGCAGAGAGACAGCTGTGGGGGCTCTTTGGCCCCAAAGAATGCACACCAAGACACCTCACGGTCGAACTGCCAACCATTAAAGGCAAAGAGAGGAATCTTGAGAGCGGTGAGAGAGAAGCATCCCTTATCAAAAACTATCGAGAAAACAAAACAATCACAGCAGATTTCTCACTGGGAACTATGGAGGCCACAAGAAGTGGAATAACATTTACAATGTGCTGGAAGGAAAAGCTTTCAATCCGGCAAAGATATCCATCACGAAGGATAAAGACCTTCTCAGATGCAGGAACGGAAGCCATTCTGAGCGGCAGAGCTGCTTGGGGGAAGTTCTCAGGCAAGAGGGACATTTGGAATGTCAGGAATGTTGGAAGAGCGACAGACATTGTAAATATCTAGGTAAACATCCTTTCAAATTCTAAGAGATGTGTGTGATGGCTGAAAGAAGAAGACGCCGCACTGTCTGGTGGGGTAGTCAGTGTATGTGGTTCTGACTCAGGGGACAACTATGACATAAAGAGAAAGAGGCAAAGGGAAGGGATCAGTGTGCTGGTGAGGCTCTATGACCTCCTGGAGGTGCTAAAATATTGACATTCTGTAAACTGTGAAATACACCTATTGTAGTGTAAGGACGCAGGTTTGAGACAATAGGAGGACACACATTGCCCAAGGCCAGAGGGACCACCCTTGTAATACCCTTAACATTCCTAAGGGCAGGCCTAGAAGCTAAGGCTAGTTACACCCTATGTGAGGGTCCTGGGTCCTGGGTCTACTTTGTGATTGATTAACACTGTAACTGTTGTAATTGGATAAACCTGTGGTCAATAGTATTGTGTAATAATAATAGGATCACTGTACCCGTGTCACAATTTCCAGTAACTCCCCCTTCCCAAATTCGTAAAAGCCCTACCCCACCTTTGTTTGGGGCTCTCAGCATGGATCCACCACGCCGGTAAAGTCTGTGAGCCTAAACCCGTAATTAAAAAAAAATTTTTTTTAATGTTTTTTATTTATTTTTGATACAGAGAGAGACAGAGCATGAGAGGGGGAGGGGCAGAGAGAGAAGGAGACACAGAATCTGAAGCAGGCTCCAGGCTCTGAGCTAGCTGTCAGCACAGAACCTGACGTGGGGCTCAAACCCACAAACGTGAGATCTGACCTGAGCCGAAGTCGGAGGCTTAACCGACTGAGCCACCCAGGCACCCCCTAAACCCGTAATAAAGGCCTTTGCTTTTGCATGCATGACTCGATCTCCCTGGCAGTTTCTGGTTTTTGGGGACGATAAAGAAATCTTGGGTATTACATTAGTCCCTAAACAATCTGCTAAAAAACTATACACACAGGGGCGCCTGAGTGGCTCAGTTTCCAAATCTTGATTTCAGTTTGGGTCGTGATCCCAGGGTTGTGGGATGGAGCCCCACATCAGGCTCTGTGCTGAGCATGGAGCCTGCTTGAGGTTCTCTCTCTCTCTCTCTCTCTCTCTCTCCCCCTCTGCCCTTCCCCCACGCAAGCATGCTTTATCTCTCTCTCCCTCAAAACAAAACAAAAAACTGTACAAAAAACACATAGTCAAATAACCCAATTGATAACACTAGATGTATTCAAATAACCTTTTAAGGCGTGAAAAGATAGAGGTTAAAAAAGAAAACAAATAGAAAATAAATCATACAACAGTAGACCAAAATCCAGACATGCCAATAATTATATTACATGTAAACGGCTTCCTTAGAGTGGGTAATAATGTATTTTACACTTATGTTTGTTAAGGGGGTAGTAACCATGTTAAGTGTCCTTTACATAACAAAATAAAACATAAAGAGCCTCAACACACCAAAAAAAAAACCAGATAAACTGTCAAAATGGATAAAAACCCGTGTCCAACAATAGGTTGTCTATCGCAAGCTTCAATTATGATAGAGGTGGGTTAAAAATCAAAGGGTAGAAACCGACATACAAATACCAGTCACGGAGGCTGGCGTGGCCGGGTTAATATCAAAGTAAGGTCAAGAGCGAAGAAAATTACCAGGGATAAAGAGGGACACTACATAAAGTGTCAATTCACCAAGAGTCTGTAACAGTCCTAGATGTCTGTGTACCCAAGACTGGTCTTTCAGAGTGCACGATCGAAAGTGGTTGAGCCAAGGGGGGCCTGAGTGACTTAGCTGGTTGGGCATCTGGTTTCAGCTCAGGTCATGATCTCATGGTTCGTCGCTTTGAACCCGCGTCATGCTCTGTGCTGACAGCTCAGAGCCTGGAGCCTGCTTCGGATTCTGCGTCTCTCTCTCTTTCTGCCCCTCCTCTGCTCACACTCCGTCTCTCAAAAATGAATAAACGTTAAAAAAAACTTTTTTTTAAGTGGTTGAGCCTTAAACCAATGCCTCACCCCTACTGCAAACACTTACTCAACCTGATCGAAGATCCGACTGCAAAAATGTAAAACTATGCCTCTTTTGGAAGAAAAACAGGAGACTTCATCAAAGCAAAAAAAGCTTTGCTTTGTGAAAGACCCATCCAGGCAAATAAAGACGAGACCCAGACTGGCTGAAAACATTCACAATACACATCCGACAAAGGATGGTGTCGATCCTCCGGAAATAACTCTCACGACTCAATAGTGGGAAGACCAACAGCCCACGTAAACAAGCAAAATGTTTATACAGACACTTCACCAAAGAAGGTACAGAGAAAGGCACATCATGAGCCACAGGGAAATGCAAGTCAAAGCCACAGCAAGATGCCCACAAGATTTGGACGCCGGGACTCAAACAGATATTTGCACCCCCAAGTTCACAGCAGCCTCACTCAGGAGAGCCAGACGACGGAAACACCTCGGCTGTCCGTCAAGAGCTACATCACAAAACACGGCGGACCCGCGATAGAGCATCAGCCACCCACGAAGCGAGCGGAGCCCTGACGCCTGCTGGGGCAGGACGGACCTTGAAGACGTCATGCTAACCGGCCAGACCCACAGGGGCAAACGCCGCGCGGCTCCCTTTATGTGAAACGCCTAGAATGGACACACTCATCGCGTCGGGGAGGAGGAGAGATGTTATCAGGAGCAGAGGCGTGGGGGAAGGGGATAGGAAGTTTGTGTTTAGTGGGTAGAGTTTAAGATGCTGAAAAAGTTCTGGAAACGGGCATGGGGATGGCTGCACACACCCACGTGCTGACTATTCGATGCCACTAAATCATATGCTTAAAAAATGGCTAAAAGGGTCACTTTTATGGCGTGCGTATTTCTCCACAATAAAAGACTGTGGGGCAAACCCGCAAGAGGCCACTCCTGGGTCCTGGCGGGTCCTGGCGAGGCTCAGAGCCGCCAGGGATGCGGTGCAGGTGGCAGGAACACCAAACGGGCGCTGCTACTCACTCTGCAAGATGGCGTTGCCGGAAGATCCCGCAAAATCCAACTCCTACGTGCAGACTGGAGGGAACCGGAAGTGTGTGTTCACACGGAGGCTTGGAGACCAGGTGTCTGGCGGCTCCGTTCACTGTCGCTTCAGGCTGGAAACAGCCCCAAGGGCCTTGAGCGAGCGCACTGGAAAAGGCGGCCGCTCCGTCAGCTCGGCAGTGCAGAAGGATGGGCCGGGCACACAACCACGCGGGTGACGCTCAGAGGCATTATGCTGCCCGGAGGAAGCCAGCCTCAGGTCACAGGCTGTGCGATTCCATCTAGGGGCCATTCTCGAACAGGCAGGACTGTAGGGACGAGGAACTGGTTGGTGATGGCCTGGGATGGGGGAGGGTCGGACTGCCACGGGGCAGCAGGAGGGAGTCTGAGGGTTTGGAATCTGACGGTCCCGGTGACACAGGCGTATGCCTGTGCATGACTCAGGGTTGTGTGGCCTCCCACATCCAATTATATGACAGATTTTTAAAAAATGTTTTTAACATTTATTTATTTTTGAGAGACAGAGAGAGAGAGAGAGTCAGAGCATGAGCGGGGGAGGGGCAGAGAGAGAGGGAACACAGGATCTGAAGACAGGCTCCAGGCTCCGAGCTGTCAGTCCAGAGCCTGACGTGGGGCTCGAACCCACGAACCGTGAGATCATGACCTGAGCTGAAGTCGGACGCTTAACCCACTGAGCCAGCCAGGCGCCCCTATGACAGATTTAAAAAGAAAAAAACCCCAAAAGATTGTGAACAACTGTACCTTCTGGACGTTTCCCGGGCTCCAGGCCCTGCACTAAGCGTTGCACGTCATTGTGTAAGAATCCTTGGAACACCAGACAAGTTGGTCTGACCGTTCCCGTTTTACAGATGAGGAAACTGAGGTGCCGGAAGGCGCCGGGGCGTGTCTGACTCTGGAACTCGAGCTTCTAGCCACTGCGCAGCTCAGAGTCTCTACGCACCAACTGCCGTGCTCACGCCGTGATTCCTAACGTGGAGAGCTGGGTGTGGGCAGCAGGGCGCACTTCACGGAGACCGGGAAGATGCCCGTGGCCTCTCCAGGGCTCAAGTGTGGACGGGGACACCTGATGGATCATCAAGGGGAGGGGCAAGCAGAAATGCCAGGGGGTGGGATGGATGTGCACCCGGGGGCAGTCGGAGCCGTCTGGGCGCTGGGCCAGCAGAGCGGCTTCCTAGCCCTGCGGGGCTACTGTGGGCACTGCCGACGGGGCAGCCCTGACCCCGGCCCCCCCCCCCAGGGCATCGAGGAGAGGAGTGCTGGCCAAAGAGCCCTCCCGCAGGCTCGCCATCGGGCAGGGCCTGGGGCACTGGAGGGAGAAAGGCTGTGTGGGGCGGCCGGGGGGGACCCCAGGCCTGGCTGAGGCCTCAGCCAAGGGGAGAGAGAGCAGTCGCGTCAGGACGAGACGTAGGACCCTCCAGACGGCCAGTTAGAGTTGCAGCCCAGACACACGGGGGGGCCGTGGGATTCTGCCCTGCGGCCCAAGAGGCCCTTCGCCCAGCGAGGAGCTCAGTGGCCCAGGGCGTCCTCTGCCACCTCTCCAGTGAACTTGAACTACACCGACAGCAAACTCCCGGCTCTGGACCCTCTGGAGACTGCCCGATCCCCCGGGAGTGGGCCCACCCCGTCCGGGCATTTCCTACTGAGGGTCGGGCTACCCACTGCAGACCGTGATGCCTTTGCCATCGAGGGGGACCTGTCCCCGCGCCAGCACCATTTTTCAGGGGAGGAAGCAGAGCCCACGCGTCTGGGCCACTGAGAGACCCAGCCAGTCTTGGGGACCGCAGTCTGAGCCCAGGGCCCTGCTCTTGACCCGGTTTCCTCTGCTGCCCCAGAAGGTTGGTTTCCTTCATCCTTTGGGCCGCTGTGACCTTCTGCAAGCTTGGTGCCACCCCCTCCCACCATGGGGCGCTGGGGACCGGCCTCCCTGACACAGAGCTCACACCCCAGCCTCCCCATCTGTCTCTGAAGATCACGCTGTCCTGAGGTTTGCTGGTTGAGCTCCACTCACGTCTCCCCTCCGGTCTTCCACGCTCCCCAGCCTCCTCCCATTTGCCCCCCTGCACCCCCCGAGCATTGGCCTTTGTTTACGTGGCCTGGTGGCCTGTTCTTCCCCCAAAATGGCTGCATCCTGTTTGGGGGCAGCCTCTGCCTCTTGGGTACCTCCAGTCAAAGGCGATCTGGGAAGGCCTCCTTGACTTTCTACCAACCCGCCAGCGGGGCTGCCCATCCCCCTAGACAGGGAGCTCCCCGAGGGCCAGCCTCCTACCCACCGGGCGGCCGCGGGGGAGCAGGGGCCGGTGATGCTCGACAGGAGAGCAGAGCGTCTGCAAAGGCTCGGCCAACACAGCGTCCTCCTCCCGTTGTGGGTGCGAGACCCAGGCTCATGTTCTTTAGTAAGACAAGTGGGGCATCGTTCGGACGAATTTGGGCAACATGCCAGCAAGGTTGACAGCGGCCCCCTGTGGCCCCGTCCCCTGGGCGCCCTGTGATGGCTTCTGCGTCCTCCAGAGGCTCTGCTCTGGAAGATTCTTTGTCCCCACACGTAGCTGTGTTTTACAGAAATTCTGTCAGCCTGGGCCCGCTCTCCCATTGCTTTCTTTCTCTCAAAATGCCACGACCGCCCCCCACCCCCGACCCCCCGCACGGCCTCCCAGCCTCCTTGTTCATTCTGTGGCTGCAGAATGTTCCAGTATCTGGGGGAGCATGACTGACTCGCCTCTTCCCCTGGGGTGGACCTTTGTCTCCAGTTGTTTCATCCTTAGAAGTAAGGTCGCCGTGAACAGTCTCCGGCAGCCTTGCGCCGGGCCGCGGCTTGGGGGGAGCGGTCCCGGGAGGAATTACTGCGGGGTGCGTGTGCGAAGCGGGCACCGGGGTCTGTCTTCCGTTTCGGTTCTGGGGAGCACTGTTTCTGTCTGTTCAATAGGCCTCGACCACCCTCATAGTCCCTCCCACTTGGCCCCGACAGGCTTTAACGGGACACCGGAGACTGACAGGGAACCTAAGTCTGGGGCTGGAACTATCCAGAACCATCCACACCCCACCTCCTCTGGCCCAGACAACCAAACAGCCCCAATTTCAAGTCTGCCCCCGCTTCCCAAAGGAGAGGCACAGAGGGCCAGGCCTGCACCGGCTGCTCGAGGGCTGTGAGCGAGCGGCTCTGGCCTCCAATTCTGTCCCCCAAGGTGGGGCTCACCAGGATGACAGCTGCCAGCTGGCTACCCCAGGCCTCACGCTGCCTCAGGGAAGCCTGGGCTTCATTCCCTGTGAAGGCCTGGGGGATGGGAGGCCTATTTAAAGACCCCAGAGGGTAGGGGTGGCAGACAGAGGGGCCACTGAGGCTCCTTGGGAAGGAGGGAGCTCCCCTGCAGCTGGTGGGGAGAGCGGCGGGTCACAGCGCTCAGGACTTTGGCCCTTGGCATTTCCCGGTGTCAGCTTTTCTATTTTAGGCGGCTGGCTCCTCCATTAGGCGATTCGCAGCCAGCCCGGGGAACCCAGAGGGGCGGTGCTGGGGGCCCCCGGCTCCTGTTCACTGGTGCCCAGCCCGTGGGCTTCAGGGGCTAAGGTGAGGGCCACACCCCGACCTCGGGGGCTCCTGGGTCCTATCCCACGGAAACGTTCATAGTCATGAGGCCCTGGAGACAGCCCAGACGTGCAGCCAGCGCGTTGAGTGCCGGGGGGAAGGGACTGGAAGGTGCTCGGCGGGGCCAGGGCCATAGCAGCCGGAACCAGCGCTGACCGTCTGTGGGGACAGCGGGCTGGTACGGGGATACCGCGTGGACTCTGGGGGCAGGGAGGGCAGGCACCAGCCCCAGCTCCGTCGCTTCTGTGCAGCGTGGTCTGGGGCAAGGCAGGGCCCCCCCAACCTCCATGTTTTCCTCATCTGTAACAGATCAGAATCGCTCACGACCACGTTTGGTAACTAACAAGGCCGGACTGCAGTCCTCAGGCGAGGGGTCGGCACACAGTAGGCGCTCAGGAGGGACAGCTGTGGGGGTTTTGAATAACAGGGACAAATGGCAACAGTTGGACGTGACAGGGGAACGCAGGTGGGGTGCTAGCACCACATTCACATTCCTGAAAAATGACCCAGTGACCGCTGGTGCAGGAGACCACCCCCCACTGCCCCATCTAAAGCCTTGGAAAACATTGTTTGGACTCCTGGATTTTTACACAGCCGGTCAGGTTCCGGGAGCTGCTTCTTTTTCCCTTGTCGGGACCCTTCTCTAACCAAGGGGATTAGCTGGCCGGTGGGGAGGGGATTTGCAGACCAGAACAGGTGGGGCCTGGCATGGGAAGTCTGAGCCACATTCCAGGGATTCCTGCTAGATGATCCGCCCAGCCTGGCCAGGGGGGCCAGACTGGTGCCCAGCACCCAGCACCACCTGGAGGCGCCCCCCACCCTGCCCCCCACCCTCAGACATCCAGGTCCAGGAGAGCTGATAGATTTAGCTGTGGGGGCTTTGCAGTGAGGTAGGTGAGGCTTAAATCCATCAGGAAGTGAAAGTGAATACTTCAGGCTTCCTTCGTTCAGAGGGTCTTTATTGGGTACCTACTGAGTGGGCCTCCCAGCAGGCACTGCGGCCCTAACGGGCTGTCGCTGCTCCCATGACCCCATAGGAGGGCGGTGGAAAAGTGAATGGACCCTAATGAGGGCCACAGTGCTGGCAGGGACAAGAAGGGACGGAAGATGGACAGAGCCTGGTGTCTTTGAGGAAGGGACAGTGCAGGGGACCGTCCCGGCTTCCGTGGGATGCGGGGGGGGGGGGCTGCTGGGGCGGTGATACAGGGAAAAGGCGGCTGAGGTGCTTAACCGCAGGTGGGAGGGAGGAAGGAGGAGGGAGTGCAGGACGGGCGTCCAGGAGGTGCAGACTGGGCAAAGGCCGGAGGAGGAAGGACTTTGACGTCAGGACCCAGTCCGACCTGCTCCCTCTGTACCTAGGAAGTGGACTGAGGAGGGGGACAAGGGTGGTGGCACAGCCAGGATGAGAAATGGCCTTCCGGATACTGGGGTTGGGAGCGGATTTTCTGACTCAGGTTAGCTGAAGGCCCACGGGGACCCATGGGATGGTGGGGAACCGTCTGTCTTGGTGGACCACAGGCAGGGGTGGGAAAAGAGAGGAGAACCCCAGGAGGGGACTAGGGACAGAAGTCTCCAAACCAGCTGCGCTGGCGTTGTTACCTGGGGGAAAGGAAGGAACACAAACGCCACTGATGTGGGCTGGCGGGAGCCTCGGGGGTCTCTGAGCAGTGTCAGTCCCTGGAAAATGGTGGCCCAGCAGAGGTGGGCTGGCTAGTCTGGAGAGCTGGTCAGCAGTTCCTGGAAGCCCTTTGTCGCTCTTCCTCCACAGCCCCCCTCCCTGACTGCCATCGGGATCCACAGCCCTGGGCTTGGTCGTTAAAGGGCCAGTGCTTGCACCCCCACTCGCCCCCAGCCCTGCACACAGCTCTCAGCGTCCCTGCCATGTGGTCCGTTCCTCTGCCACCTCCCGGCAGGCCCTCCGGGTTTGCCAGTGCACTGTCCTTGGTGGAATATTTATCACTGGGTGACCAAATAATGCTTTTCAAGTCCTATAAGAAGGTGGTGTTCTTAGTTTCAGCTCTGCCAGTCGTAGACCCTTGCTGACTGCTTCTGTGGACAGGAGTTGCTCTCTTCTTTTACGACCCTCGGGGCTTGCTTCTTACTCATTCGCTCACCCATCCACCCAGCGTTCATCCACATGTCCATCCATCCACCTATCCATCCACCTGCCACTGTGTATTGCATCGTCCGCCAGTTGGGAGTTGGGGCTCTGCCTGGGGCCAGTACTCAATTCCACGCGGGTGCCTACGGGTGCTTGGGCATCTCCTCGACCTCTCTGAGACTCAGCGTCCCCTTTGTGACAAAGAATAAAGGCGCCGCTGCACCGGCTTGTTGTGAAGGCGCAGGAAATGCCATGCAACAAGCGTTCCAGAGAATGCAGCCCCCAGGTGCCCCCCTCTCTTATCTCTCCCAGCGCCACCTGCCATGAGTGTGAGGCGCTGGCGGAGGGACCAGGGCGAGTGGGGACGGTGCCCAGACTGGTTGATGAGACAGCCTTAGGAAACATTGTCTTTTGTAAAAACTGTTCACGGAAACAGGTTCATTTACCAATTAGCTCCCGTTGGCCAAAGCACAGTCAATGTTCTGGGGAAAAAATCTCCAAAATGCTCTTCCCTTCTCTGTAGTTTCCACCTGTGATTTTTCTGAGCCCAGACACATTTCGGGAGAGACATAAAAGGGTGTAAACTTCGACAATAAAGCAAGTCACCTGCTTTTACTAAATTGCTTTCCCTGCTGTGTTATTTGCTTCAGCATTTCAGCTGTGGCCGCAAGGATTGGTGCTAAACACTTAACAAAGAGGATTCTCTCATTTTCACTCGAAGGCTCTGTCTCCTTGGGCAAGACCAATTTACTTGGGAGGGGGTTGGAGTTTGGGTTCTGACTGGGCTTCAGAAAGGTTTGGAAAAAGCCCACCAGAAGGCCCTGGGGCAGGGATGGAAAGAAACGATACAGCTGAGATGTGATGGGTGGGTGTCCACGAGGGGCTCAGATTCTGGCCCAGCTGGCCAGGTGCAGGGAGATGTCCTCTTTCATCCTGAGCCGGTTTTGGGAACATCTGTAGTCACAGCCGGAAGGCTCTGTGGCACCTGGCCCGAGGTGACCAGGCTTCCAGGCACGGAGATCCACGCAGAGCCATGCTAGGGCCAGACAGAGACTCTGTGCCCTGCATCCTCCTCGGGAGGCGCCCGCAGACAAGCTCCTCTATCTGTGACAACTGCACGCTTGGTTCCCTGGGCACTTCCATATCAAATGCTATTCTTTTGTTTGCATAGGTTCCTGACATATTTGGTGTTTCCATCTTTAATTGGGAAATAAGACTGCACGTTACACTGCCTGGGTTCGGCTCGTGGAGCTGGGGAGACCAAGACAGCCTCCAAGACTGTAAGACCCACGCAGGTAGGGGGAGGGGGGCAGCGGGTGAGAATGCACAGGAATTGGGACCCGAACACGGGCACCAACAGGTTCTCCGTTTGCCCCAGCCCTCCCCTCTGAGGTTCCCTTTCGCTGTTTGTAACTGACGGTGACACGCAGTCTGGGACCCCCCACCTTGCAGACAGCAGAGCAGCCTGCAGGCGGGGACTGCTGGTACGGATCGTCCCCGACCCTGGCTCCCCGGAGGTCCCAGCACACCCAGCCCTGCGGGCTCAGGGTCCTCGCTTCCGGGGCGGGGGGGCGGAAAGGGTCCCGGTCGGCCGCGGTACGGGGCATGCGTGGAGAGACCAGTCAGGGCCGGCTGCTCTGCACGCGTTTGGCTGCGGCTGTCAGGTGCGGGCGCGACGGGGAAGCGGAGCGGCGACCCCAGAAGCGAGGGTCTCAGGAGCAACGGCCGCCCCTCGACTCCGGGCGGGGAGGGCGCCGCTGCAGGCCGAGCTCAGGAGGTGAACTTTCGAGGGGCACACTAGCATTTTCCTGGAGGTATCATCATACTTCCGTTTTTAGATTGCAGCAGAAGGACCTGCACTCGCCAACTTTGGGGTTACCGCTTCCGAGGCGAAGGCGCGCTCTGTAAGCCGTTCCTTTAAGGCGTTCGGCCTGCCCGAGGTATTGTGACCCTCGCCGCTCCTCGTAGTACCCTCAGAGAGGCCGGCTTTGTGCGCTCGCCCCGCCCCGCCGCCGCCCTGCCCCGCCCCTTGCGCACGCGCAGGCGCCCCGCCGGCGCCCCGCCCCCCCGCCGCCAGCGCCGCCTCGACCAGCTCGGCCCGGCTCCCGCCCAGGCGGCGGCGACGCGACGCCCCGAGCGCCCGCCCCGCCGCCGCGGCCGGCAGGTAAGCGGGGCCGCCGGGCAGGGGACCGCACGCGGGCTGCGGGCGGGGGCGGACGCCGGCGGCGCCCCGGGCCGCCCCGCCGCCGCACGTGTTCCGGCGGGTCGGGCTCCGGTCCTGGCCCAGCCCCGCCGGGGCCCTCCCCGTGCAGGCGCCCAGCGCCCCCACCGCCTCCCTTCCGGGTGCCGGCTCTGCGCCCCGGCATCGGGCCCCGGTCCCCAGGGGGCGGCCCCCTTCCCGCACTCCGCTTCCACCCCCTCCTCCTTTAAACGTGCCCCCACGAGCCCCTTGCGCGTCCCGGGGACCTCCGGCGCTCACCCGAGTGGCCACTCGCCAGGGTCTACTCCCCCAGCGGCCAGGTGACAAGCCCGCAGCCCGGGGACTGGGACTTACTCCTGCAGCCAGCTTGCATCTCCCCTGCTCCAAAGAAAGACCCTAGACCCACCGACGGGTACCTGGATGTGGCGCACAGACCCGTCTGCTCTCCTCCTCTGCAGAAACGCCCCCTCCCCCTGTTGCTCACCCTCAGTCTCCCCCCCTCCCAGAACCCGGGCTCCCCGGCTGCGGGGAGAGACCCCGGCTCCTGCCGTAGAGCCCCGGACCACTTCCATTCTGGTGCGCCAGAGCCATTTTGGGTGACGGCGGAGACGCTCCGTGCCAGCCTTCTCATGCCAGTTTCTACCCTCCCGGGTCCGTTTTCCAAGTTCCGAATCAGACCCTGTGGCAGGTTCTGTGCTAGACACTGCCTCTGAGGCTGGCCCGACCCCTGGAAAGGAGATAGGGACGCTAGAACGCAAGCGGGTTGCAGAACAGGTGGGGGAGAGCCACATTTCCCTGCTCTTGGTCTGGCCACCTGCGGGTCACCGAGTTACCTCACCTGTGGGCCCCTTCCTTGCGGTGGAATCCAGGAATCTGCATTTCACAAGCAGTTCAGGAGAGCCCTTCAGCTTAAGAGGCTCAGGCTTGGGTGGTCAGGCCCCTCACCCGGGCGAGGCCTGGCGGTGGTGAGGGGACAGACAGCTCCGCGCTGGGGGGGTGGGCTCCGCACCAGACCTGATGCCTCCACCTTCTCACTCTCTCCTGTACCGGCTAGTCCCTAACCAGCCTCCCTGTGGCTTCCACGGAATCACCTGATGGTTTATGGAAAATGCAAGGCTGTGCCCCCTCCCCTTAAGTGGAAACCTGGGGCATTGAGCCCAGAAACTGCCTTCTTAGAGGTCCCCCTGATTTTTTGCAGGATAATGTTTTTGCAAGGGGTTGGTGGATTGGGCCGGAGCCCGGAGGGGTTGGGCACCGTTTCTGTAAGAGTAGCTATTGTATTTTCTGGTCCCCACCGGAGGGCGGGCAGTTCGCTGTAGTCACACCCCACCTCCTGGTGGGTCTCAATTTTTATGTTAAAAAGGAGCTGCCCTGTTTACCTCGAGGAAGCTTCTTCGCTTCTCTCTGCCGGTTCTCACTGCCCTTCGTGCCCCACACCTCTCTCCGCTCTTGCTGGAAGCTTCTTCAGTTGCTAGGTTTCGCGAGAGTCTCTCCCCCTCTCTCCCTTAGCTTCCCCCTCCCCCACCTGTCCATCCCACCTAGGGGAGGGCAGCACTCGGCATAGTTGGGACGGCCAGGTTGCGCTAAAATTGATCCCCAGGCAGCTAGCATTTACTGAGCACCAGCTTTGTGCCCGTGCTTCGTTCCTGGACGCATCTGTGTGCCCTGCCCCTCCCCCACTCCAGTCCTTGGGCTTTGGGTGCTGCACGGCCCACCCTCGGGTGTGAGCTCGTGCTGCAGGTAACCGGCCCCTGTGGCCACATCTGTGCTCTGCTCGGCTGTGTTGCATTGTAATTTCTCTCCCCTCCTCTGGGATGAAGACTGAGATGTGCTCTTTCTGATGGCTTCCGTTTTGCCTCGGTGTGACAGGAGTCGGGCAAGCCTTCAGTTGTGGGTGCTAGAATTTACGATGTGTGAGCACGTTGGACGGACGGCAGGGCAGCCCTTTCTGGAGCTGGACGGCCAGGCGTGTCTGCGAGGCTGTCCTGGGGGCTCCCCGTCTGAATAACGCTCTCTTCGTGTGGGAATCACCAGGTGTGCTCCTGTGGGACACGCGCAGGCTGCGGAGTCTGTCCCTGTGGCGGAGCAAATGTCGCCTGCCTGCCGCGCAGCCTGGGTGGCTCCCCTGTCACCTAATTGAGCTGCCGCTGGAGCCTGAGTGCGGCGGGTCTGGGTGCGCCTCGGCCTCTGTAGCCCGGCAGGGCCGGCTCTGGTCTGCGCCTCTCCGCAGGTCTTGTCGCCGCCCCACCGGGACATCCCGGTGCCCCGGAGGCAGCTTCTCGTCTGCACCTGGCACCCAGAGGCCCGGAAGCCTCCGGGGAGGCGAGGACCCCTGGGGGGCTGCCTTTGCGTGTTTTCAAACGTGGCACTCCCCAACTTTCTGCACCCCTGCAGCTCGGTCTCCTGTAATTTGGGTGGGTTTGTTTTTCTAATGTTTCAAGGGCTCTTTGAAGAAAATTGCATTTTGTTTGCCTGGACGGGCGCATTCCTGCAGGCCCGGGTAACAGTCGGGAGCACCCCTGAAGCTGGGCCTTCGATTGCGATTACAAAAGGGGCTGGCGCAGGGCGGCCGCATCTGAGAAGCGTTTAGCGGAAAGCGAGGGCCGCACCTGCTTCCTCGCCGGCTGCAGGGCTCGGTAAGAGGGCCCGACGTCTTCTATCCTCTCTGGGATTTAAAATGTGCTTTGTTTCTGGGCCTCCGTCTCCCACTGCAGGTGTCGATTAGCAGACGGCTCTCCCCCTGCGCGTCTCCGCTCAGAGCCGTGAACTCCTCTGCTCCGTCTCCTTGCCCGGTGGGCTTCAGAGCCATGGCAACGGAGGAGAAGAAGCCGGAGTCGGAGGCCGCCCGAGCTCAGCCCACTCCTTCCTCCTCGGCCACGCAGAGCAAGGCGCGTCCCTGAGGGCTCCCGGGGGCCTGCCAGGGGCACGTGGGCTGGAGACGCCCCCCTCCGCAGTCAGAGCCTGGGTTTTTAGTCACTGACCACAGGCCTCCTCGAGTGCTTATTTGCTTCGGCGAGGCTCCCACGCCTGTCCCCTGGGAACGGGTTTATCCACAACGTGGGTCCTTGATCCTGACTGTAAGACTCTGCTGGACCCCACAGCCCCTTGTTGAGCACCCCGCTGGCTCCGGGGGCTGACGCCCAGGCAGGTGTGCAGCCCTTCTGTAGATGCCAGGCAGCAAGCAGGAGCCTTTAAGCAAGGCTGTGGCCTTGACATTTGCCTTGGCAGAGGCTGCGCCTGCCGGACCTCTGTGGCGCGGCCGTGGCAGGGGGTGATTCCGGGGCTTTGGGGAGAGGGGAAGTTGTGAGCTCAGGCTGAAACCCATCTGGTTTGGAAGGCGACTTCCAGAGCCTTCTAGCAGGCGCTTGGAGTATGGACGTGGAGCTCAGGGTGGGGGCCTCGGCGCTTCTGGTTTGATGACTGGTCTGTCCCCTCAGCAGCCCACTCCCGTGAAACCCAACTATGCTCTGAAATTCACCCTGGCTGGCCACACGAAAGCCGTGTCCTCCGTGAAGTTCAGCCCGAATGGCGAGTGGCTGGCGAGTTCGTGTACGTATCTACCACCAGGCTCTGGGGACGGTCAGTCCGGGCCGAGACCGGTGCCAGGGACGCTGCCCCACAGTGACCCTCGCCGAACCCAGAGCCCTTTGCCATCCTGAAGTGACAGGAGCCTGGGGGAGAGGGCAGGGCACAGGCGGCCGGTGCCGCGGCGCTGGCTGTCCCCAGGCATGGGGCGTGCACGTGCGGGGCTCCTGGGGGTTCACGCCGTTTCCCCCGGGCTCTTACGGGGCCCCAGATTCTGCGCTCGGGACGACTGGGCCAGCTCTCTTCCTTTGTCTTCCTTTCAGCTGCTGATAAGCTCATTAAAATTTGGGGAGCGTATGATGGAAAGTTTGAGAAAACCATATCTGGTCACAAGCTGGTAGGTGTGCGCCCCGTGTGCAGAGACTGCCTGCCGGCCGGGCACTGCCAGTGGTCCTGGGGGGGGAGGGGGTGCCCCCGGGGCTCGCAGGGTAAGAGTGAAGCTCTCCCCCGAGTTCTTTGAGCACTTTGCCTCTTGTTTTTTAAGCAAATACGCTTGCCCCTCCCCACCCAGTCTCTGCCTGACCGCGAGAGAGCGCGCTTCTCGGCCGTGTGGCCCCGGCCGCGTCGGCAGCTCGAGGGGGCGATGTGCTTCGTCATCTTTAGGTGGACGTCCCGACTTTTGCCGGCTAACTGCGTTTTGTCCCGTCAAGGTGGTGACCCTGTGTTTCCGCTCCCCAGGGAATATCCGATGTGGCCTGGTCGTCAGATTCTAACCTCCTTGTTTCCGCCTCAGATGATAAAACGCTAAAGATATGGGACGTGAGCTCGGTAAGCCGCCCTCCGCCTCCCGCCCTGGGAAGCCCGCCTGTGGAGAAGGGGGCTGAGTCCGTCTCGCAGGTGCACGGGCGGGCGCCTTCAGGCTGCCTCCACCTACACGCCCACCTAGGGGCTGATGGGCGTGGCCTGATGCTGCCTTTGCAGAAATAAGCTCCAGGAATACCTTAGTCCCACAATACCTGCTTTTAGGGCAAGTGTCTGAAAACCCTGAAGGGGCACAGTAACTACGTCTTCTGCTGTAACTTCAATCCGCAGTCCAACCTCATCGTCTCGGGCTCTGTAAGTGCGGTGCTCACTGACGGGGGGTGGGGTGCGCCTGGCTGCAGCCTGGGGCTCGGGAGTCCAGCCTCAGTCTTCAGTGCTGGGGGACGAGGGGGTGGTGGCGGCAGGGCTTGGGTTCCGGAGGACTCTGTGCCCGCCTGCTGGTTGGTTCTAACCTCTTCTTTTGGTCTTCAGTTTGACGAAAGTGTGAGGATATGGGACGTGAAAACTGGAAAGTGCCTCAAGACTCTGCCCGCACACTCAGACCCTGTCTCTGCTGTAAGTCCCGCCAGGCTCTGGACCCCCTGCAGCAGGATGGGGGGATGGGCGGGAGGGGGGCCACTGGGGACCCCGGGAGAGGTCTCCCAGTCCTGGGTCCCTAGGACAGGCAGGCGAGGGGCCGGTGGGGGGTGGCCCTGAACTGAACCCCAGGTCCAGCGGCCAGGCCCCAAGAGGGGCCGTGCGGCCTCGGAGAAGTGAGGTTTGAGTGGAGTTGGCTTTGACCAGTGGGGCAGCGGTGGAGGAGGTGGGGACAACCCGGAGAGCCGCGCCGCCGTGCTCCGCGTCCACGCTGTGCGGGGGGGGGGTGCAGAGAGACGGCAGTTCACAAACCGCTGCACCTGGAATCGGCCAAAGGATTCCTTCCTTTGTCGGCGAAGGGCCCGGAGCTGCTTCTGGGCCAGGCTTGCCTTTCTTTGGAAAGGGGAAGGGACCGTGTAAACACTGTGCTGCTTTTCCCCGAGCAGATGGGCCTCTTCGCTTTCTGAGATTGCGTAGGCGAGGGCTTTGAAGGCATTTCCCGTCTCAGGAGGGCTGTTCTGCCCAACCGATCCCGTTCGCAGAGCCCTGATAGGCAGAGGACACACGGGTGCTGCTGGCAGTGGCCTGGAGGGCGCCCGGCCGGTGCCTGGGGCTCAGGGAGGGGGTTCGCCAGGGACACGGGCCGGCGAGGCCTGAGCTCCGCCGCCGCCGCGCCCTCACGGTGTCCAGAGCGCAGCCTTGGAGACCAGCTTGGCTGTGCCTGAGGGGAGGACCCGGGAGGCGAGTGGTGACGATGGCCGGGAGCTGAGGGCGCTCTGTCTGCGACTGGGCGGCGGCGTGGCCGCGGGCGGGGCCCAGAGCTTGGACCGCAGCAGGGCGCGCAGTTTTTGTTTCCTGCCGAAGTGGGGAGCGCTCATTCACACGGAAAAATAAGGGCGAACCAAGGGAGGAGGTCGAGAATCAGGGTCTCCTGACGCCCTCCCTCCAGGACCCGCTGCTCATGGCTTTTCTGCTCTCTCAGGTGTTTTGGGTTTTTAAATAAGTATTTTCCAGCACATCCCCTCAAGTAGTGGCGAGGTGGCCCCGCACCACCGCGCTGCAGCCGCGCCCGCTCGGAAGGGTGCCTAGGACACCGGGGCGCCTTGTGGGCAGCGGGCCCTCCCGCTGGGCATCTGACACTCACACCTGATGAGGAGTGGGTCGGAACAGCTTTGCACCTCGCGGGACGCTTCCTGCGGTGCGGCTGCAGCTCGTGGGGCCCCGTGTCCGCTCGTCCGTGTCTGGTATAGTGGGTTTTGGTAGAACGTTACGTGAATCTGAAGACGGGGACAAATGCGGTTACATTGCTGTGAGCTTTAATGCGACCTCGAGGGGCTTGCGCACGGGGGTCACGGGCGCGTAGCTGGCGCCCCGGCTCTGGTTGGCGTAGAATGAACACGGGACAAACTCGCAGGGGTCCGGAGGCCTCGGAGGGCCGAGTGGGCCTGCGCGGAGGCTGCCGCCGCCTGTGGCAGGCTCGCCGCGAGCCCAGATCACGATGCACGTTGACAACTAGGCTCTCAGCCTTTGAGGATTTGGTGTGACCAAAGGGACCGGGCCGTGTCTCGCTGGTGACTCTCAGTACTGAGCGCATGCTGACCCGATACCTTGGGTCCTTTGAGTTCAGTAAAACCGAGTTCGTGTCACCTGTTACTTTCCTGTGGCAGCTGCTAGAGCGGAATGGCGCCCGCGGGGCGTGCGGGGCTCGCGCAGTGGAGGCTGGGGTCCCGGGTTGCCCACAGGTGTTGAGAATGTGTCAGCCGCTCCTGGGCTGGTATCTGTTTCACAAGCTGCCGGGCGCCCATGGGGCGTCGGCTGGCGCCCAGCAGGGTCTGGGGATTGTTCCGGTCCTCATAACTGGATGTTACTGGCATCTTGTGAGTCAAGGACGGAGTGGCCACCGAGGGTGGCCCCAGAGCAGGAGAGCCGCGGCAGGCCGGGCGGTGTTGCCGGGCGGGGGCGCCACTCCGGACGGCGGAGGCGAGCGCGTGGTCCTTGGTGCGGCCCCCCCCTCGTAGGAAGCGTGTCTTGGGTGGCAGGAGGCAGGAACCCCCGAGAAAGGTACGGATTGATGCTGTGGGCCCTTTAGTGCCCCCCAGGGTTCAACTGGAAAGAAGCAGGAAAGAAAAGCACAAGTACCGAACGGTTGCAAGACGGGGACTTGTCGGCTTGCCGTTTCTTCCCATGAAGGCGCGTGTTACTGCTCAGGGTGGGCGGGGTCCGGCGACAGAGGTGTGGGGGGCCGGTCCGCTCCTGGGCCAGCGCTCTGGGGTCACCGCTGTCCCGGGCCTGTGCTCGCCGGTTCTCCGGTTCTCCTGGTCTCCCTCCGGACAGCAGAGCGCGTCCCCACGGTACTTACCTGACGGGTTTTTCTCTCCTGGCTTTTCTGTCCGACGTGGGGTCCAGGGAGGTGGTGTTCCGTGGCCGCCCGGGTCAGGCCGGCAGGGCCCCGCTCTGGGTCTGGGTCCGGGTCGCTGGGCCGTCCGTACTAAAGGACACCTCTCGTAGGAAGTGATTTAGCTCCTCCACCCGTGTTTCACGGGATTCCTTTCAAAGTTGGGTCGTCGTGGTGAAGCCAGGGGGCTGCTGATGGACCCCTGTGACGTCATCGATGTGTGTGGCTCGCGGGTCCGTCAGTGCTGGAAGTCAGGAGAACCGGAAGCAGGCGGTGGCTCTGCACTCGCGAGGGGGCGCGGTCTGCCTGTCACCCAGAAATGAATGTCCTTTTCCCCCCCGCTCCGTCCTCAGGTCCACTTTAACCGGGATGGATCCTTGATAGTGTCGAGCAGCTACGACGGGCTCTGGTAAGTGGGAGGTCTCCGCGCTTCCGCGGCGAGCGCGCGTGTTCGCCGTTCTTGAGACAGAGAGTGAGTGGGGAGGGCAGAGAGGGTCCCCAGCACGCTCTGCGCTGTCAGCACAGAGCCCGACGCGGGGCTCGAACCCACGAACCATCGGATCATGACCTGAGCCGACACCAAGAGCGGGACGCGTAAGTGACCGCACCCCCAGGCGCCCCAGCAGACGCTGATTTACGGCACTGTTTTGGCCCCTGGGGGACAGCAGTGGAAACCAGGTCTGTCCCCGAGAGGCGCTTATGGCCGCCGTGGGGCTGCGGCAGGAGGTCACACGGCAGCCCCCACGTCGGGGACGGACGGCAGGGCCGGAGGGAGGGCCCAGGGACGCTCTTCCGCTCAGGACTCCTCCTCATGGGCTCAGACAAGTTCACAGGCGCGGGCGGCGTGCGGGCCCTGGGAGGCCTGGCTCCCCCGTCCTGAGCGGGTGGACGGGGCGGGGACCCCCCACGGAGGAGGTGAGGAGGCCGAGGGGACGCGGTTCTGCCCGACGCATCCCGTCCCAGAGACAGGAGGAAAGACGTGGCATTAAGCGTCCGTGTCACGTGCAGCGGACCCTGTGACGGGGGCACGAGGGTGGAGGGTCTGCGGGCACGGCGTCCTGGCTCACGGCCGGTCACTGGGAGGGGGCGGCTGAAGCGTTCTCAGTTACAAGGAGAAGGCTGTGCTTAGTACCAAAGGAATAGAAAAGAGGAAACAGGTAATTAGATAACAGCGTAGAAGTGAGAGCCGGAGTGCAGGCCACCGGGCTCCGGCAAGAAAGCCTTCTGTCTCTCGTTCCTTTTTAATCGGATTTGATTTAATTTAATTGTATTTTATTTTAACTTATTTTTAATTTTTTTTTTAACATTTTATTCACTTTTGAGCGAGAGACAGAGCGTCAGCAGGGGAGGGTCAGAGAGCGAGGGAGACACAGAATCTGAAGCAGCTCCAGGCTCTGAGCTGTCAGCACGGAGCCCGATGCAGGGCTTGAACCCACAAACGTGAGATCTGACCTGAGCCAAAGTCGGACACATAACTGACTTAAGCCACTCCGGCGCCCCTTGTTCGCTCTCGTTTCTTAAAAACGTGTATCATTTTTTTTTTTTAAGTTCATTTAGAGAGACAGAAGGGGAGGGACAGAGAGGATCCTAAGCAGGCCCCATGCACAGCCGGGCTCAGGGCTTGAACTCACGAGCCATGAGATCATGACCTGAGCCGAAACCAGGAGTCGGACACTGACTGAGCCGCCGGCTCCCCCGCACCCGCTGTTTCATCACAACAGAAACAGAAGAGGAGGGAACAGAGGGGTGGGCGGATGGCACTGGGCAGGCGCAGAGTAGAGCAACGGCCGTGTCCGTGGGCTGAAAGACTGAGGGTCACCTGGAGGAGAGCGGTGCGGAGTGAGCCAGGCACAGCCGACGGGCTGGGCCTGTGCTCCCCGGGCTGCGGCGACACCCCCCCCCCAGCTGTGCGCGCCGCTCCCCGGGAGACCGTGTGGGGCCTGGCGAGCGTGTGCGCACACGCGTGTGAGTGAGGCGTGCGTCATGTGCTGCTTGCACAGAGCAGTCTCCGGCCTCCTGCGGACCGGCTCTGAAGGCTTTCTGAAGACACTAGCAGAGGCTGTGCCCTCCAGAAAGGAGGAGGAAATTTGTAAACAGACGGAGAAAGGGGAAAAGCGGTGGGGAAAATGGAAGACGCAGATGTTAACCCTCAGAAGCTCCCGTGAGGAGTTGGTGGAAACAGGAGCCGGGAGAACACAGCAGCGGGGACAGCTCGTCCGCCCTGAGCTGCGCCTCTGGGCGGCCCCTGGTGCTCGCGTGGCCGAGGAAGGCCTGGGGCCTCCTGCTGCCGTGGGCCGACTTCAGGCTGTGGGCGTGTTCGGGCCGCGAGCAAGACGGGCGCCCTGATGTGCCGCACGTGGTGGGTCTGGCCTGCGCCTCCCCCCCGGGCTGCACAGCCAGTCTGGAAAGAAACGCACGGAGGACGCCTCGCCGGGCGGTGTCCACGTCGGAATCCCAAGGAAGCCGGGGGCTGCGTCCACCACCGCGTGGGTCCCGCGCCGCATCGTGGGTTTATCCAACAGCGAGTGGTTCTAGGAACTCGATCAAGGCCAGAGAAATCTGTCATCGGAGTCCCGTCTCCACAAGGCAAGCTCACCTGGCTGCCGTCCCCGGTTACGAATCCAGCCACGAGGCCTGGGTGGCAGACTTGAAGCCTGACGGTGTCTGCGGGAAGCGGGAACGCACGGAAACCGTCTCCAGTAAAACCCGGAGCGGTGCGGGCCCGTCCGCCTCTCACGCAGCGTCCGCGTCCCCGCCAACGGGCAGGAAAGTGCAACGCGCTCAGGAAAGCCGGCGGCAGTTTCCCCGTGTGTGGGTGACCTACTTGTTTTTAAAACTTCTGAGCCACTGACCCTGGCCCTCACGGCGGCCTTGACCCCGGACCTCACCGTCCCCACTTGGCGACTGGGGAGCCGAGTCGGACTGAACACATGATGGCTGTCCCCCAGTGTGGGTGGGCAGGTGGCAGCGGGGACCCGGCGGGGCGGGCGGAGCAGAGCGGGTCGTGCCCAGTCCCCAGCAGCCGCTGATGCGGGGCGCCATCCCGGACAGGGGTGCGCATCGGTAGGGGTAGGAAGGTGGGAGAGGACTTTGGAAAATAACCTGTCACCCTGTGACCCGGGGGCCTCACTGCGGGGCACCTGTGCCTGGAGGGGCAGGCGCTAGTAGGTGGGCATCTGCTGCCACTGAAGACGGGGCAGGCGGGCGGGCAGAAATCCCACAGCGGCTGCGGCCAGCTCGTCCGTTCTGGGGCAGCGGCTGTCCTTTGAACTGGAGGGACGTCCAGAAAATCCCCTCCGCTGGTCTTTGTCTCTGAGAACCAAACCCTCTGCTGGGCGACTTGGAACGTTTGGACCAGAACACTGGTCCGGCTCCCTGTGCCCTGTGCCGCGGCCTTTGTCCCCCACGTGCTGGTGGCCCCCCTGCTGGTGGCGGAGGAGGGGCATACGCCCGCTCTGGCCCGAGGGTGAGGGGAGCCGCCGGATGACTGATGACTGACGGCGCGGCACAAACAGGAAAACAGAATGAGGGCTCGGGGTGCCCCGGGTGTGGTTTGCTCGGGACCCAGAGCACAGGGGGCGGCTTGTGGGGACTCGTTTGTACAAACCTGCTGATCTTGCGTTGCAGCCGCATCTGGGACACCGCCTCGGGCCAGTGCTTGAAGACCCTGATCGGTGAGTGCCGCTGGCGTTTGCTTTCAGGCTGGGCGTCCTCCGAGAGGCCGTTCCCCGGGCCCGTCCTGGGCGGTTTTCGGGAAGCCCGCTTGCTCCTGTCCTGGCTCTGCTTCCTCTGGGAGGAGTGCTCCCCTGCTGACCGATTCCGGCTTCTTCCGGATGGCTCCTGGCTCTGCCAAGTCCCCTCTCCAGCCTGGGTCCCGTGCCTGGGGCCCCTTGGACCCTCTGCCTGCCCTTAGCAGAGCATGGAGCAGTAGAGTGGAAAGACAGGCTGGGCCGCCAGGCAGGGCATGTGTGTGGCTGGAGGCTGGACCCCCAACGTGATGGGGAGCGCGCCGTGGGAGGGTTTTGAGGAGGTGGGTCCTCTGGGGTCAGCCTGGAGGGCCCCTGTAGTTCAGGCTCAAGTGTGAGGTGGGGCAGGTGTGGGCAGGTTCTGTGCTGCAGGGGGAGCTGGGTGGGGGCAGG